>LR140076.1:0-19988 GCA_900659605.1 Tisbe holothuriae
TTTGAGACAGATTTAAATATGAAATGCTATTTTAAAGAATATTTGCACCACTAAAAGGGTTAGACACTTAGATAAAATAACGCATGGTAGACACAATATAAAACTTTACTGGTCACAGCTTCCTTGGCCGTGGTTTATTTGCTAATTTCCCCCAGTTTGGTCTCCGACCCGCTACTTTAAACCATTTTTACATTCACTCCATGTCAATATATTAGTAATTATATATTTTCTATCGTATGAAGCTTTTATCTGTGTTTCCCCGGAAATGTTGTCTTAACCTTGGATTAAAGAAAAATATTTTTCTTTAATCCAAGTCTTTAACGGTCGAACTCAACCTCTCCCTTTCTTTCAGATTTTTAGCTCAGTTTTTACGACTCCGCTTTCCTGAGTCGAGCTCGAAAGAGGAGAAATTGTGAAAAGGAAGGAACTCGCCTCTCATTGGTCAGGAATAAGCGCGTCGCTCATTGGTCAATCAACGACGCCTCTCATTGGTCCAGAATAAACTCGTCGCTCATTGGCTAAAAAAGAGCCAATGAGCGACTTGAGTCGACCCCGAGTCCGGTTTTGGCTATAAAAGGGAGGCGAAATCTTCCCTTTTCATCATTCGCCTCCCCTCGTTCTGATGAAGAAGAAGATCTCCGTCGCCATCCGATTCCAGCATCAGCGAGTCCAAATCCAGACGAATCCCGCCCATCCGACCTCCGAAGACGCCGCCATGCCTCCCAAGTCCAAGAAGACCCCCGCCTCCAAGTCCGGCAGCGTGGCATCCAAGGCCTCCGAGCCCATCATGCCGTCGTCCCAGCCGCAGATGCCTGATGACGCCGCCACCCCCATCGCTGGAGACCACGTCGCTGCCGACCACGTCCCTGCTCCCGAGATGGCCGCTGCCAAGAAGACCCGCGGCAGGAAGCCCAAGAAGAGCGGCGGCGCCCGCGTCCCGGCGGCCGATGGCAAGGAGGACAAGAAGGAGAAAAAGAGGCGCAGCGACGCGTTCCTCCGCAAGGCGACCTTCTCGCTGTTCCTCCACCGCGTCCTGAAGCAGGTCCACCCCGACCTCCGCATCTCGTCCAAGGGCATGTCCATCATGGACTCGTTCGTCAAGGACGTCTTCGAGAGGCTCGCCGCCGAGGCGTCCAAGCTGGCCACGTACAACAAGAGGTCGACCATCACCAGCAGGGAGATCCAGACCGCCGTGAGGCTGCTCATGCCCGGGGAGCTGGCCAAGCACGCCGTGTCCGAGGGCAACAAGGCCATGACCAAGTACACCGGCGGCAAGGCCTAGAAAGGACCGACTTTGATTTTACCTGTTGAACATAGATTTAACCTTCCTTTTCTGTACTCATTAATTATAACATTAACTACTTATGTGACGAATATTAACTCGTTAAGACATGAATTGACTGAAATAAAACATTTATTAGCCAAAGTAGTCTCCGATGTGTTCCTTTTTGCGATTTCGATTATTCCTCTTGCTTTACTTTGTCTCATTTTGTGGTTGTGCCTGTACCGGCTGTAGTACAAAATGGAGCTTTCTAATGTTTAAAAAATATTTAAAACTTCTTCGTCTGTAAAATACTATTTATTGAATGGTCGTAACTGGCTGATTAGTCAAACCATCATTTGCTCCGTAATCCGTTAGTTTGGTCAATTTTCTGATCCGTGCTGTTTATGTATGCCTGGAACAACGTTAGATGTTTTCACAGACACAAACTGAAAGAAATGCCGCTAAGGATTCACTTTTGCTGGAAGTACATATTACGATTTATTTTCGTTCATTATCTACACATCACACTTTTCCCTTATGTTTACGTGAGCCTAATGAAAACAGCGAAATGACGTAACAAGGCAAATAAACTGTTATCAACAGTAGTACACATCATAATTTATAAATTTAATAACAAAGCAGATACAATTATGTTGTTGCATCTCCCGCTGCTGTTCTTGTCCTTGGCATCGGTGTCCACCGCGGACAAATTGGTGGTGGTGAACCTGGGCGGGTTCCGGTGGGAGTACCTGGAGCGGGTGTCTGCCAGGGAGGCGCCGACTTTCTTCTCCATCAAGGACGGTGCTGGAGTCAAGGCGGAGTGGGTGCAACCCGTGTTTCCAGCGCTGAGCTTGCCGTCGTGGACCTCCATAGCCACAGGTTCTTAACATGAATTCATAGAGTGGCAACCTCTTGGTTGCTATGAATATATAAAAACGATCGTAGGTCTACATCCCGGCTACCACGGTATCATCGGCGACTACATGTACGACGCGTCCACGGACATGGAGTTCAACCCCGACCTCGGTGTAGACGACGGCAACGTTCTGGACGATCGGTGGTGGCAGAAGCACGAGCCGATCTGGATCACGGCGGAGAAGCAGGGGATCAAGACGGCACTGTATCAGTGGTCTTATTGTCAGGTGTATAGTTGTAGTAAAAATACTAGAATGGCAACACCTATATCGTATTCCATCCAGGTTCCCTTTTCTGAATCAAAATTGACTCCGAGTAAATGCATCCCATTTGACCAGGAAGATTCCAAGGATATTGATCTCTTCAGGGATAATCTTATGGAAGGAGTTCAGGAATTAAAGGTGGAAATTGTGCTTATCATCTCTAGTCTATACCAATTTAATATTATTTAGAGTGGCACTGACCTGCTCATGGTCTACACTGCAGCCCAGCTCGACTTGGGCCTTCGTCTTGGTCCTGACAAGAGGGAGCTCATCAAGATGCTGCTGGACATTGACACCATATTAGGGGACTTCTTTGACGCCCTCAATGAGGCTGGTGTTGCTGCAAATGTGGTCATTGTGTCAGACCATGGAATGCACGGAATCAAAAGTGATTGAGACAAATTAATCTTTGTGCCACTTTGCAAACACCAAACCTCTTATTTATAGACTATCAATCAAAGCAGCCAACTGCCATCTTTGACATTGATGACCTAGTGAAGATAGTAGAGCGAGGCCCGTTTACACATGTAGCACTGACACCGGGTGCAGATGTAGCGGCCATCATAGCTGATCTGGAGAGCACATGGCCGCAAATGAAGGCTTATGCAAGAAAGGATGTGCCAGAAAAAGTAAAACATTACTAAAACGACAAACTCTTGGTCTTGTCCATCTAACATCTGCCTTGATTCTAGTATCAACTTCAAGAGAGTGAGTATCTCCTGGATCTGATGCTCGTCAGCTGGGGCACAAACATCCTCGTTGCAGACGACCGCACCATCAACCCAGTACCCGAGGAGATCTACTTACCAAGGAAAGGAATCAGAGACACCAACCATACTGGTAGCAAACTAGCTATTATCCATATAAACTAGTTGTTAAGCTGTGCAATTACAGGTTGTATTGGCTTCGACGATACTCCTAACGACCCAACTGCTTATGAAAATGGCAGTTTCCAGCAAATGCGAGGCATCTTCTACGCTAAAGGACCCATCTTCAAGCAGGGATACTCTCAACCATGGATAAAACTCGTGGACGAATACCAGGTACATCCATTGATCTACAATGGAACAAATATGTCAGTGTATCCCTTTTGCAGATCTTCACCCATATCCTCGGCATCACCGGCCAGCCGCACAATGGCACGTGGAGTCGAGTGTCGGCCATGTTTAACTAGATATCATATTGCGAGAAGAATAAATCTCCCCCGAGGCCTTGTTGTGAAAAAAGCCGCCATTATCCATCTCCATTCATTCGATGACAGCGACACACAATAAAGGAGACAGCGACACAATGGCATCAAAAAGGATCATCTGATGCCTTCAGCGATGTGACCTCTTTGGAGATAAAACTGAGTCTTCTCTGCAGTTTCACCTTCAATTTTGCGCCGAAATTAAGCTCGATTCTCTGAGATGAAACGAAAACATGCGTGTTCTTATTTCTTCTTCTAATCCTTTCAAGGGAATTGCAGCAGTCGGCAAAAATGTACTTTTCTGTCATTCGTATGGAGGGGAATTAGATTTGCTGATAGGAGACATTATGTTGAAACCGGGGTTAAAGTATAATTTTGTTGGATTTTTTCAAATAGACATAATATTATAAATGGAGCATTCGTTGGCAGTATGATAAGTCTCTAGAACATCCAACTTTTTTAACATATGCTTGCTCATTGAGCGACCCGTCGTTCTGCAGTTCACATTTTGGCAGCAGAGACTGATTGATTCTATGCGACAAAAACGGTTCTAATGCGACAACAATTCCTTGTGCAGAATGTTAAAACACGAGATGTTGTAATCCTCTCATCGGTGGGGTTATTAATATCTTATGTGAAATACCAGACTGTATAATGCATACCTCCATCAATCTGATTAAAAGGGTATTTTCGAGAAGGAGGAGCTTTTTCATCAATACTAAACGACTTTCAGTCTTGTGATGGCTTTCGCCGCCTTGGGCAATTGGCACAGGGTGTGGCTTTGATACAGGATTAATTTATAATTTGCAACTATGAACTCTATTCCACTCAAAAGGGGTTTTGGGCGGTTCAGAACACGCAAAAGGGACAATTAAATGGAATTAATTTAAATTGCATTGCTCACCCTGCATCGAAGCCGTGTCTTCTCTTGACTTGGGCTCTGGAAAATAATTAAACTGGGAAGTGGAGGCGATTTTCGAATCTTTTAGTAGACGAAGCGAGAATTCCTGCAGAAAAGTGTGCATGCATGAGAAGAAGAAGAATGTATATAAATGGCCTTAGGGGAATGTTACGAAAGCAAAGTACTGATATAGTACACGATAAAAGTGATTGAAACCCCAATTTAAGGCGGGAAATGTGCCATAATACAAGTATACATCAACTCTAAATTAATACATAATTTTAAACCATTATTAAATAGCTCAAAGGTTCTTTTGCAGAAGGCCTAATTACATTTTCCCCTCCTCCAAAACTTCCTCCTTATTTTAATTAGT
This sequence comes from Tisbe holothuriae, assembly GCA_900659605.1. Classification (NCBI taxonomy): domain Eukaryota; kingdom Metazoa; phylum Arthropoda; class Copepoda; order Harpacticoida; family Tisbidae; genus Tisbe; species Tisbe holothuriae. Next base: position 4,906 of record LR140076.1, read on the forward strand.
CTTTTGAAGCACCCTTTTTCCTGCTGCACTCCAAATATCAGACACCTCAAAGCTGCAAATTTCCCTTAAATGTAAGACGAAGAAGAAAAGAGAGCAAGAACTTTTCCTCCACTTTGTGCAGACTTTTTAAGAGAAAAAAGGCCTCTTTTTAGGGAGGGGAAAAAGTTGGAGATAAATTTAAAGCTGTACACTTAGTATATAGTGAGCGGGGGAAACTTTTCTAAAGCAATAACGGACAAGGCAGAGCAGTGACGACAAGTGAAAAGTGAACTTTAAATCAAATTGGAAAAAGTGGGACTGCGCAATTTTCTCCTGGGATGTAAAAATGAGGCCGGACTTGTAAGCAAGGCTGAAGAGTGACAGGAGAGAAGAAGAAGAAGAAAAAGGTGATGAAAAAGCGATCAAGAGAGTAATGGAGCGTGACAAGCCAAGGAGAGAGAGAGAGAGAGAGAGAGAGAGAGAGAGAGAGAACCTCTCGCGTGACTGTAGCTCTATTTTTAACCCAGGGCTTGTCTCATTCTCCTCCGTTTTCCTCGCGAAGACAAGAGTGAGAGGCCAGAAGTTGGATCGATTGCCTTTAGTGGCAACGTAAACAACGTAGTAAAAATGAGACTCGATTTAGACTTGACTTGTTGGAAGAAGAAGAGAAAGCAAGAGGGGGAAATTGCGAATGGCGTATGTACATGGAGAGGAGGAACAAACGGTTGTTTGTGTAGTGGATACTAATAAAAGGGCTGTTTGTTGATTCGCTTCAGGTTCTGAGAAATTTAAGATTTTATTATCTACAACTTCAATTGTATATTTTGACTGTTTACTATTGCATGCCAGGAAGTATATGGCCTTAATAACATTCTGTAACTTGTACCTGAGATGTCCTGTTCTGTCGTTCCTTTGATTCCTTTATTGCGTTATTATTGTTTTTATATTGTTTTCTTCAACATGTTTTCTCTTCTACTTTGCCGGACCATACATGCCGAGAGCTCTTATAAACATTAGAACCGTTAAGAATTCTCGATAATTCACCTATGAAAGCCCCCCGAAAATTGCTCCTTCCGTCACTTTCCGTTGACAGAAACAAAGTTTATTCAGCAGCAGCAAACAGGCAAAACAAAACTTATGATGTTATTATTGAATCAATGCCACGAAGAAGTGCACTCGAAACAATTTATCGTCGTTGCCTTTTGTGTCTGAAGCAGCTTTAGAACTCCATATGGAAGAAGTGTTCAACTATCCTTAGAATACACACAATATACTTCTCTATTGTTCATAGGAAGTCGTTAGCTCCATTTCGTAGCCAGAGTGTTTCCCAATGTTAGCCTTCGTTTGCATACCGAGAGCATTAAGCCGATATAATCGCACGTAAGGCCATTATTATTATCTTTAGAGAGCGATATTATGCACATAGTTAAAAGTGTCCCTCGCTCGGCTCTGTATGCCCATTAATTTGGGAAGAGAGCTTATGGAGGATAATACCAGAAAATGGGAAGGAAATTTATTCAGCGGCTAATTGCAGAAGAGAGTGTCGATGCGTTAGAGCTTTCTAGAAATTGAGTTGTACAGTTATACATAAAATATAGCCATAATGTAGTTTTGCTGGACTTAAAAGATCTCTAAATTAATTAGGGACGTTGAAGGGCACTCAGTATCACCTGTCGGACAGTTAAATGAGTCCGGGGAGCCCCTAAACAATATTAAAACTCCCTGTTCCTTTTCCACATTGCCAGGACTTGTTTCCTTTTCCCCTCTTCCATCTTGTGTGGTCATCTTCAGGTTCCCTCATCGAGGCCGCGGTTGAAAGAAAAGAAAAGAAAGAGAATCGATTATGAGAGTATTTTCAGATGCAGCTGTGAGAACAAGACCGATGAGGATGGATCATTCTCGGGGGAGGGAATAAAATGCGTAATATGTGGCATCCCTGAAACCATGTTTTTCAAAGAGTGGAAGTCAACAACAGACCTTTTCATGCATTGGAGCCGGCTGCTTCTCGTTGCTCTTGTGCCAGACCGGCCTTGGAAGAATAATTTACCTTATTATTTGTTCCGCAATATGCTTTATCTGACAATAAAAAGTTATGCTTGAGGTATGCGTTCTAATTAAAAGTGTGGTTTTTGCGCAATAATAATTCACTTGGTGGGAAATAGGAAGAAAATGTAATTTGCTTTCAGCCACGGTAACGGACATAAATCACAGGAATTTCTGCTGCAGAAAGGTATTCCGGATTTGCATTTAAGATACGCACGCAAATGTGTTAATTACCAAAGTTATTCACCTTTAATACAAAGTTAAAACACACTCTAAGCAATCCTGCATCAAAGATTCCTTTCTCTGATAGCATTGCAACGGCAAAAGTATATTAAAGAGAAGTGAACATAAAAACGTTATTATATTTCCAGGGATTTACAAATGAATCTCTTGTTTGATCTCGGAATGGAAACGGAAACTGGGGAGAGAACAACAACAAATGTGCTCTTACAGAGATTACTTCCAGTGTTATCATTATACCCACCTTTGGGTGTGTGTTTACATTGCGTAGGTTTGAAACGTGATCTGCAGATGGAATACCATCCTAAAATGAGAAATCAAATAGTGAATGAGTAATTGCTCTCTCTTTCTCCATTTTCTGAAGAATATCTTCTTTTCCATGCATTAGGAAAAGGGGGAGAAAGATGATTCATTGTTGTTGGATTCACTGCTGCCTGTCAGAGAGAGAGCAAATCCAGGCATGAAATAACCTACTTTAACCCATCTGCAGTTGTATAAAGAGTCCTTTCTTACGATCACTGCTCACCCTCTACACAGACAGAGTTAGATCACAGAGCAGACTGAGCAATCTCTTCCCAATTTTAGCATGGACACATTGGAGTCAGCTTTCATATTTCATACGATCAGAGGATGAGAGGAGGGGACAAAATAAGAGAAATGGTCTTGTGAAGAGAGGCCGAAAGTGTTCTGCCCTTCAACAGCAGCGGAGCCGCCGAGATTATACTTGAGCCTGCCATGCATGCTCCAGTGGTCAGATCAAGCCCAGCTCGGGAGAGTAGAGAACTGGGGTTGTGTCCATGTATGAGCAGGGCTCTCTTAACTCATGTCGCCTTATGGTCTCCGTGTTTGCAACTCTGAAACGAAGTAGGACGAAGTAGGCCTCTCTCTCTCCTGAAGTAGGGGATGCTGCTGCTGCAGAGTACGTGGCCACCTTGGCCACTGCGCCATGCTGCATGCCTCATAGATCTCCCTGGCTCAAAATCACCGTTCTCATTTCGCACGTAACGGGGCTTTTACAACTTGAAACCTACAGTTATTGCATGAGTGGAAGCTTTGTTTATGAGGCTACGTGGGGGCTGAGACTGCTCATAAGAATTTTGTTTTATGCGGAAGACGACGACGACGACGTGCAAGGAATGGAGCAAGCAACGTTTAGATTTCGCTACCGCGGATATTTTTTAGAAATAGAAAATGCTGAGAGCGACTTACTTTTAAGCCTATTTCTCTTTTCTACCGGCTCCCTTGGGTTTACATGAGAAAAGGAGAATGAAAAAGAAGCTTGTTATGCAATGTTTTGTGCGCTCGAATTCTTTAGAATCCTTTCAAGGGAATATTTTGTCCTTGTACAATATATACCTTGTGTATAAACCACTAACCAAGATTTTCTCCTCTATTTGCAGTGGTTTTCGTCTCTGAAATAAATCAGGAAAGGGCGGAAATCAAGGGAAAAAGAGTCTTCTTTGCTGTGCCCTCAATAGCGGTTTTCATCCTATTTTTGCTTACGTAATATTTTTTTGGTGACGAGAAAGCTGCAAAAAAGCAATTTAGAAATATACACATTCATTCTTCAAAATGGGAAACATTCAGTCAAACCGCAAAAGTTTACAAAGCGGTTTTACATTTCGCTGGTGAAACAGGGAAATGTAACCCTAAATATGCCTTTAAATGCACTTTACATTATATGGAATTTGAACATTCTCTCTTCAATCTCCAAATGCCAATAATCCCATCTCAGAAACCTCATCCTTTTAACATCTATATTAGGTCTCGCAGATTCGTCAATATACTAATATTATCAGCCACAAGCAGCCAAAGTTTGAGAGTGAGATTCGTTGTCATGGTGGCTTGGAATTCTCAGAGTTATCTAACCCAATTTAGGACATCATCATTGAGCTATGGAGCCAATATAGACAAGCATATTGCAGAGATAGAGCAAACATTGACTTTAAATCTCTCTGCAGGATATTAAAGATAGCTGTATTGTAGTTGCAAACTGTTTCTCTTTCTATCCATGGTATACGTTGCTCCAATAACGGCTGCAGGAGGTCTCTTGCTAAGTTGATATGCAACCAGGTCCCACAGCGGTTTTCTAAAAAAAACCTTGTTAAGGCAATCATCTTCTATTGCGTGTATAAACATATATGCACACACATTACCTTACTTTGAAGGCTGTAATTGGTTAAAGAAAAAAGGCACGAGAAGAAAATATGAAAGATGTGCTGAATATTTACTTTCTGCTGTGCTGTATTTGTCAAGTAAAGAAATGCAAAGTTGGTATAAAATCTGCGAGTAACTACATTAACCATCCCTTAATTTAATTATATAAGCAAGTGCTTAAACCAAGCAACAACTTTTACTCCTGAGGCCAAGTTGTCCCCATAGTAGCACCACTGCCCGTGTAAGAACGGCAGCAGGCCTGATTTTAAGGGGGCGCAGAGGAAGATACATTTTGCCGGCTCTGGTGCTCTACGATAGGGAGACAGAGGAGGAGGGGGAGTGAACGAGCACGCGCAGCGCAAGAAACTTTGCCTGGCTTCGTTCTTCGTTCTTCTTCAGTATCGTTGCGAGTGTTGGCCTGAGAGGAGCGAGGAAAGGAAAAAGTTTAAGAAGATCTTCTGTAAGACACACACAGGTCGAAAAGAACTGAGTGAGTGAGGCCATCACTTGGCCCGAAGCCCACATATGAATTGCAAGGCGGGCTACTACAGCAGGCATCAGGAGGAAGAGCCTGTGTTTACACTCGGCTGCTGTTGATGTCATAGAACTGCTGACGGTCTCAAATGTGAACTGATAAGACACGACAAGGATGAACCGCAATTATCAAGCGCACCCCTATTCAAATAATAATTGCTGAACTCGCGGATGCAACGGCGGCGATAAGAGAGCGGAACATAACGAACGGTAGGAAACAACGGGCTTTGAATATTAAGTCTAAACGCTCTTTGAATACATTTATATCCTCGTTATATCCTTCATAAGATCGCCGTCAGTCTGGTCTGACCAATTTGTTTTCTGACATAAGACCACGTTTCTTTCTCTTTCTCGATGTGAGTCTCGACTTGTATGGCATTCGATGCACTCGTGTTAATCTGCCGAAGACTCCTCTTATATGAATGGATTACGAACCGAGAGAGAGGAGAAAGGCTCATCCACTCTGAAACCGATCCGGGGCCTCTTCATTCATGCTCTTCATCCATTGTCTGAATACGTTTGCGGCCTGCTTTTGTTTGAGGGTCGCTTTGGGATCGTGGCCAATGACGGGGAAGAGGCTCTTTCATCCTTCATCCAACCTCCGAGTTATACGGAGACCTCCAAGGAAGAAAAGAAGCTCTCTTACACAAATATTGACATCCCACCTTTCTTTTTATTCGACTGTGGTCGTCGTAAACGAGCGCCGCCGCGCTGCTAAGTACACACATATCCTGGGGAGAGACGAAAAGAAAGACAGAGAGGCAGAAAAGAGGTATTTATTTGATTGATGTTAAATCTCCGCCTAAAAGGACAGTTGTGCACGCATAAAATCTGGTAAAACGATACAATGACACTGCACAGGGAAACCAATATATTGATCAATGACTCTACTACATCCTGGTATGGTTCCTGCATTGCAAAAATATCCTGTCTGTGCTCAGCAAACTTGACACTGGCCAGATCAAGCCCTTCGGAAAGTTCAGCAGAGAGTGAGTACAGCAGTTGTCCGTCTTAGTTTAAATTTCCCGCCCAGATTAGCCCATCGTGTGACTTTCACGCTAACCAAAGTTCTTGGCTGGTAGTGTTGGTAGAGTGTGAACCCTGTCCTAATGGGGTCGCCATCACCATCCATCAGTTTCAGAGTCCATTCCGGACACACGGGCGGGAAGAAATCAATAGAATTCAAAGGCACTCGCTTCAATTTATGTTGGACCCGGTCCAGAAATGTGCTGACTGGATATGGGGAGTTCCAAAGCGCGATCCTCTTTGGAGAAAAATCGGTCCCAGAATAACTTTTACTACTTTTAGTCAAAGCGATGCTTCCAGCAACATAAAATTGACAGTGCCAAAACGATGTAAAGTTTTCGCAACCTCTTCAAACATTTCAGAAACACATTCTTGTTTTTAAGATATATACCTTGTAAATTAGGCTCAAAACCTTGTGAAAACAACGAGTGCAAAATAATGTCTCAAAAACACTTGAAATCTCCTTCAATCAATATAGACATGAAGAAAATGAAGATATACTCGATTGGTACATTGACAGAATCTTTGTTTTCCAGCCCGCCTACTAGACAACTAGATCTTGAAAGGGTAGAGATGTGCGGTCCCGCTGTTTTAGGTCAGGATCGTGTACTGAGTAAAGTTCTGCTACGTGCACATCCCTAGGAAAAAAGTTTCCCTTTTCCACCTATCATCTGAGCGGGAGACAGAAAAGACAATTCCGAAATACACTTTTGCCGATTGACAAAAGGAACTTTTCGGACGGCTCTTTTTGCCAATGACTCGTGGAAATGGTGCTCACTCAATGAAACGCTTTAATCGAATGATGATAACTCAAGGATATCTTTTGACATTTTAATCACTTTAGATCATGAATATATTCAAGCAAAGAGCCAGATAAATTAATACGAATTTCAGGCTTCGTTTGAAGCTTTTGAGTCAATTTCGTTTACAAAAATGCGCCATATGCTTTGATCATTCTTATAACCGGTGATAAAGCGACTCAATTTTTTTCACTGTTCAATATGTTGTCGTTTTTTCTTCCTCTAAAAATGACACTTTCTACTTTCACAAGTGAGAACCTTAAATCATATTGAAAGCTTCTATTTGTATTTAAGAACATTCTATTTTTGGACATTTGCAGAGCACAATTCCCGCCACATTGAAATTATTTATGAACATCCAAGTCAATAGTTTTACGACTTTGCCAATATGCGGAAGTAGAAAATTAGCCTTCGATGAACTTTTAGCTTTTAGCACCCTTCAAAAACGTTTTCTTCGACAGTTTACTTTTCAGTCATCGCCCGATTAAAAGGCGAAGGAAGCTAAACTAAAATATCATGATCAGCCTTGGCAATAATGATAAGGAAGCTGAGTTCAAAGATGATAGGAAAGTATGTTCTGATTAACCGCAGTTTGTAAAAAAAACTTTTCCTCAATCAAAATAGCTGCAATACAAGAAGCTCACTGCATGCAATTTTGATTCCAAAGACTTGTTTATATAGGGCCGCTATATACTATGTACTTTTATACTGATCCTTGTAGTTGGGTACGGCGGACAAATGGAGACATTACCTCGAGGTTTGGAGATGTCAAAGAGTTTTTTTCCGTCGCCAAGGACGATGACAGCAGTTATCAGTCGGCGGTTCGCCGTCGTTGTGTCTCCAGTTTTTAGGGATGCCATTATGAAAAATTACATTGAATACAAAAAAATGGACCCGACTACTGTAGGTTCAAAAAAGTAACATTTGAAATGGGACCCTTATTTTTGGAGACAAACAAAGACACACTCACGCCTGCTCTGCCTGAGGAGAAAAAGGAAAATTGTTGTGCTCTGTAAGAGCTGCCCAAACGCCAATGCTAAGGAAGGAATGCGAATAAAATGAATACGAGGTTGCGCTGTAAATGAATTATGAGATTGCGACTCGAGAACTTATGTTTATATAATCTAACATTTTTCCACCATATCTCCAAGCATAAAAAAGAATCTTCGCCCTTTGAAATACCTTGAGAAGAAAAAAACATGAACTGCAGCAGCAGCCGCCGAAGAAAAGAAGATTATTTTCCATGCCACGCAGCTCAGCTTTGGTCCTCGCCGTCTTCTTCTGCCTTAGGGTTGTTGCTCTGTGTGTGCGTTGCGTGCGTGGTGTGTACTCCAGCTGTAAGGAAGAATGTATATTGCCTAGCAAAACCCCAAATATCTCAGGAAGTGTGTACTAAACTTTGTTGCTTCCTTGTTTTTAAAACGCCGTCGCTTGGCGTGTCTGGAAGCAACATTTCTGCTGCTAGCGAATTTATGGACTTTGCAGAATATCGTTCTATTACAATTTTGGTTAAAAAGAGCAGTAAGTAAACGCATAATTAGGATTTTATATCAATCAATAAAACTGTATTATTGTGTGCCTAGGCATTTATATTTTTTTAGTGAAAATCTTGCGAAATTAACTTAATTATGAGGTTTGCAAGAACTGACACAATTTTGGTCAAGCGCATTATTAGGGTATAAAAAGGCAATAAACGTACTTATTTTGCTATTGCCTCGATTGGCCTACTACTGTACATATAATTTGCTGTTAAGATAGTTTACGTCCTATATGCCCTATAACGTCTTCTTCATATCTGGCAATTTGTTTCCACTCTTACTTGAGTTTGCATCTTTTCCTCGCTTCTTCTCCCATTCTTTCTTTTCATTTCGTCCCATGGGTGCCAAACACAAAGAGAGAAGACTCGGTTGTATAATACAGAGAAAACGGCCAGCAGCTCCCCAAACATGGTAGAAGACTCCGTTTATATCTTCTCTAGACCTTTAAAAAAAGTTAAGAGTCAAAGAAATATCTGAAAATAGCATTTGAATGACCGTATCCAGCTCTATAAACCTCTTTTATGCTCTTTCCAATGTTATTTTTTATTTTCTCCTACAGCGGATCTCCATATAAGAGCTTTGAAATGGAAACGATCGCCTTGGGCAAAAATAGAAGACGAAGAAATATGGGATCAGAGTCTGCATATGTTGTTGCATTGATGATGGCTCAAGAGTACACAATTTTCCTTAACGAGGGCTTAAAAGTTTTTAAACCGATACAAGCATTTTGCCATCAATGTTTTTCCCCGAGTGAAGACACCTCTGATATCCCATTGGGAGCACTTGGCTGGAATTGAGCAAAAAGTTTTACGTTAAAGGAAAAACTGTATTAACTGATATTGCAGAAGGAATTAGATATTTGACCTGAGCGAAAATTATTAGTTTACCATCACCACCAAGGACTGTATTTAATAATAAAACATATTTTACGTTAACTTTTATCCGGAATTACGTAATAGCAGGAAAAGTAAGGCAGCCTTAAACTCTTACAGGCATAAAAGGCCTATTAACGCGTTGCATAATAACAACATTTTTACACCAACTCATCAGGAAAACTGTCTGTCTGTCGAAGCGTGAAATGAAGAAAAACTCTCAAAATTCCCTTTGACACACAACAGCAGCAAAGAGTCACGAGAGACGATCGAGGTCGGCTTTGTCGTCACAATTGGCCTTAATTTAGTGTAATGGAAGCAGTCATTGCGTGCAACAACAAGAGAGCTGCTGCCAAGTCTACTTCAAAGACCCCTTGTTTTAACATGCTGTAGAAGAATCAATAATAAGCATGTATTGTTAGAAATCAAATATGCATAATAAATTTAAATACTATTAGATTTTGACAGGTTTCATATGCATATTTTAGAGCATTTACGGATAATCATATTTAAGCGCTATTGGAGTTGAAAGGGCTGTAATACGGTATGCATACTTTAGTAGATTAGAATAAAATCGAGAGATTCCGAACGCGCTTCTTGACGGATGAAAGTTGATTACAGCGCTTCTTCTTCTTCTTTCTCGTCATACTCCAATAATCCATTACATTATTCTTCTCGTCTCCATCTATATTCAATAACGAATATTAAATTGAGCCTAATCTCGTTTTCTAGCAGGCCTTTCTTTCTTCTTCACATATCACGCTACATGTGAAGAAAGCTTCAGAGAGCTGAGCACGCCACCATTAATAACACGCTTCTGTGTGTGGATGAAGATTGAAGAAGAAATCCTCTCATTACGAACAGATGAAACGATTGAAGCTGTCTATAAAATGAAGCTGGCGTCGTCGTGGCCAATTAATGCGGCTTTAATGAACGACTTCTGGTCGTACAGGAAGAAGAAGAAGAAGAAGACCTCATTAGGGGGTTGGATGCCCTAATAATAGTAACGAGAAAACAACAAAGTTTGCTCTGCGGCAACGCCAGTAAAGCGTATTAGAGGGCTGCTGCAAGGTGTTCTGCTCGCACTCGTAGACAAGCTGTTACTTCAATTGTTAGGTAGCTAGGCTTAGTTAATCTAATACCCTACACTCTTACATGGTTCTTTGCGCTTTCTTTCAGTTTAAGGCTTCCCCAGTTATGCAATAACATCATGTAAACTACTCTCATTCCATGTTAATAGCGTCATGTGTATGCAACCTGGATTATGCTTTCTCTCCCCCTGCGCCTATCCCGCCCCAAAAAATCCTGTTTAATCTTAACTTTTATGGAGGGGAAAGGTGGTAGAATGTGCGTAATAAAATATTCAACCAAGAAACTCCATTCCGAGCACAGAGTTTAAAGTCGCTTTCGGGGCACGACCATGTTATTATTTTAAGACTGGCAGAAGCAATCTTGTAGGACATTACGACACCCAGCTGCGTCCCCAACCGCGGTTATGGCCCTATGCGGCAATTTACACTCTACCATGTATCACATTATTATGGCTTTAGCAAGAGCTCCTTCTCTCTCTCTCTCTCTTCATCAGATGAATATACCTGAGGAAAACATGAAGCCCATTTACCGAGCGAGCAAATAAGCTCTGTGTGTGTCCACCCTGCTGTGAGCTCAGCCTCGTAATTTGTCACTGACAAGCGACCGTGTCGTCGCCATGGCGACTCGAGAACAAGCCGCATACACATTGTCTTTGGAGACCATTCTTCGTTCTCCGTCATCATCATCGTGAACCTCTTCCGACTCAACGACTCTCGCTGCTTCGCTTGATTTCTTCAGAACAACCGTCTCTCCTTCTCCTCCTTCTTTCATCATAGACTGTATTAGATCAGCCTTCAAAAGAGCATCATTCATTTTGCTCCCTCCGTTCTCAAGGGAAGAGAGAGAAAAGAGACCTTCTGCTGAGATTTCTTTTCTCGAATGCGGTCCTCAATTTTCTTCCCCTTTCTTTCTTCCCCGATTGAGTCCATCATAGAAGACAAGATGAAAGCAAAAGACTGACCATCCAAATGTTGTCTCTGCATTGTTTTGCAGCCTTGTTTATGCTGTTTGCTGAAATAGCCTCTTTCTTACATTTCCAGATGATGTGATGACCCACCTTCTGCTTCTCTAACTCTACATGCAGCATGTCCCGCCGCAGCTTCTACTGCCTCCTGGTGGCCTCGCTCGGACTCATGTCCTTCATGGCGGGGCTGCTGCACGGTGGCGCGGACATGGACGAAGCAAGGAGGGCAACATTGGGAACGCCCATGCCAATGGCCGCGGCCCGGATGCGAGAGGAGAGCCCGGATGAAATGGAGTTCCGGGGGCCGTCCAGAGGCCTCAAGGACAAGCCCACGATGCAGCCTTCAGAGGCTGCCGCACCCAGAACGGAGAAACCCAAGAAGAAGAAGAAGGTAAAAGGCAACAAGGTCGATATGTCGTTGACAGCCCAGGAGGCTGCCGAGGTCCGGGCGGCAATGGTTGCAGACATGGGCAGGTCACCAAAGGCAGCTGAGGCAGCAAGAAGGCGCGCCCGGCAGAGACTCCTCTCCCTCCACAGGCTGCCCCCAGCGCCAGGTCAGGCGGGTGCAGTCCGCGCCCGCGTCGCACTCTTCTCCTTTGCAGACCTGAACAAACGCACTGTCCGCGAGAATCCGCTCCTATTCGGCCTCAACCACCTCCGCGGCCGTCTTCAAGCTGAAATCGGCCGTGGCCAGGACGTGAGCACGTGGAAGACGGTGATTACGAAGACGCCGTCTGACTTTGAGACTGACTCTGCCGCGGTCAACAACCTTGCCTTGGGGAAGTCGCTCAAAGTTGGTGAGGCCATTCCCGCTGAGAATGCGCGTCAGATCCTCATCGCGACCACCTGGCGGTCCGGCTCATCTTTCTTTGGTGATCTGCTCAACCATTACACCGGCTCATTCTACTCATTCGAGCCTCTTCACTACTCGTTCAACGGCGAGCGGAAGGATAAAGGCGACACCGTCGGCAAGGCCCAAGAGCTGCTCAGGAGTCTCTTCACATGTCAGAACCACCCAGAGGTTGAGAACTATTTGATGCACTCTACGAAGCAGGCTTCAGAGTTTCTCTTTGATGACAACTTTAGGTAAGAACGATCGAGAAATATGTTGTTGTCTAGTGTTAGTGTACGGTCCTATTATTATAGGTATTGGAATGTCTGCCAGCGTCTCCTCCCCGGCAAGGCCGCCTGCTACATGCCAGCATTCTACTCGCAGGCCTGTTCGCTCCACCCGGTGCGGACCATCAAAACCGTGCGCCTCCGCGTGCGGGACACCGAACCACTGCTGGCCGGCGGCGATTCCCTTCGGAATCTCAAAGTCGTCGTGCTGTTAAGGGATCCCCGGGGAACGATGAACTCGAGGGCGACCATGGAGTGGTGCAAACGAGCCACGTGTGCAGAGTCCGACACGGTCTGTGATCATTTAGAGCAGGATGTCACTGCGGCGTATGAGCTCAGGTAATTTTGTCTACTAAAATGTGGTGCGCTACTAAACAACAACCTCGTTACAGAGAGAAGTACCCCGGCCGAGTCCACCTAGTCCGGTATGAGGACCTCAGCACAGACCCTTACTCCGTGGTGGACGACCTCCTTGAATACCTGGAGCTGCCAGAGAGCCCTCAAATCGACGCTTTCATCGAGACACACACCAAGAAGGCTCGAGGGAAGACGGTGTTCAACAAGAAGCTCGGCAAAGAGGTCACCAAAAACAATCCCTACGGCACATACAGGTGGGATTGACACTGAATATGACATTTGAGCTTTCTCCTCCTTTCATGCATTCACTGTGATCACGTTTCCCTGACATGGTGTGCTGTCATCTCAGATGGACAAGACAGATTATGTTCCTTCCAGTCGCATTGCAGAGATACATTCATCAGCGCTAATATCATTTTCAGAGACTCCAAGGCCACGGCGTTCGCGTGGCGGTCCAAGATGGACATGTCCTACGTTACCAAGATTCAGGAGTCGTGCCGCGCGCCGATGCAGACGCTCGGCTACAATATATTCAACACGACGGCGGAGAGGGATGCGGACGACGTCCCAGCCGTGGTCAAGACCAAGGAGGAGGTGTGGCCGTGGGGGATGCGCACACAAGAGGGCAAGTCCTAACAGCTAAGGAGGGGTGGAGCCAACCCCAAGGTGTCATTCTGGCGTGCACTGTGGCAGTGGGCAGCCAGCTAGGGTTGCCAGTGAACTATATATAAGAAAACGTATCTGTGATTCGAGGACGAATAGCAAATCGGCCATAATGTGTACCATGCACACTTTGCTAGTCCTCGCAGTGAAAAATGAACAATACTCCATACAGAATTGCTACTGTGACCACCAGTCTTCCATGGACCAAAACTCATTGTCTACCAAGAACTGATTGTTTCAAATGCGACAAAAAAAGAAAAGATTCTCTTGAAATATGTTTTGCAGATATGTTGATATACACAGTGTATATATTATATTAATGTATACACTGGTTGATAATATATTTATGATAGCGTTGAACGTCTTTGTTATTACATTATATATTCGTCTGAGCCGCTCTCCAATTAGCGAATTAAAGCAGCAAATTTACAACAAACTATCGGCGAGGGAATGAAACGAGAAAAGTTTTCTTCTTCTTCTCATTGTATCACCGGAAAAGAAGACGAAAGCAGAAAAGTTTTTGAGCGAATAAACGTTAGAAATAAAAGAGGCAAGTTTTAATTTATGGTCCAGCAGCGTTTGGGGGAAAGGAGAAGAAATAAGCCAGAGTCCGTAAATCTTCATTAATTGGCTGCTTGCTGGCTTTATAATTTTGAGCCTGCACATGAAAACTTCCCCGGTAAATTCACAATAAAATTAGGATTTATGTCTTACAGCCGCAAGAAACTTCCGTCCCCCTCTCTGTCTTTCTTATTCTCAAAATATCGTTTGTTAGTCATGTTATAAGGCAGCTCTACTTCTTCTCCTCATCCTCCTGAAACCTCTCTACAAACTTAAAGTAGCGCTCCGAGAGCTTCTCCGCGAACCTGCATCGAATGACCGGGTTTGAGTATCCCTTGGCGCAGCTGGGGCACTGGGTGAGCAGCGGCTTGCAGGCCGAGCATATGATGTGGCCCTCCTCGCACTGGTAGATGGGTGGCCGGGAGATGTCCATGCAGACGGGGCATTCGAGCTCCTTTTCAAGCTCACGGAGCTCATCATCGGCGATTGTCGTTTGCCTGAAACCAGAACTAATAAACAACCCCTTAAAAGTGATGTTGGATCTTGGTTTACCTTGAGACCTTGGCCGGTGCCACAACGGTGTACTTTTCGATCCTCTCCTGAACCTCCTTCCTCTGACACTCAATCTGCTCGAGGTGCTCCTGGTGCCGGTTGGAGATCTTGTCAATGCCAGAGGTGAGCAGCTCCTTCCGGACGGTCAGCTTGACAATATCCTCCTGGAGGGATTCAATGGCAGCCTTCTTCTCAGCGATGGAGTCGTCCATGTCTGTAAGCTCGGTTGTCGTGGCCTAGAGAGGACAGTTGTAGAATTTGCATTCCCTAAATGTTAAGATGGTTTGTGGTACCTCCTTCTTTTTGTCAAAGTGTTCCAGCATGTTGGTATGCGTAGATTCAAGAGCATTCTTGCGAATCCTGAAGAGTTCCTGAAGGCGGACTTGGATGTCCTTCTTCTCTACTTCAGTCAACTGTTGGGTATCTAATCTGAAAGCAAGAAGATTCGTTACATGTTGGAATATACTTCAGCATAAAATATATGCTTCCTATTCTCTGCATGTTACCATAATAATGGGTGGGAAGATAGGGTCGGAGGCAACGAGGTTTCACCTCTTAGGCAGACGTTGTAGCTAAGCGAGTCCGT
>LR140077.1:0-19974 GCA_900659605.1 Tisbe holothuriae
ATTTTCACTAAGCCACATCGCGAGTGCGAGAGACACAACCACGCCGCCACCCAGAGAGAGAGAGACCCATTGAAGCCTTTAAATCTATTTGCTCACTCGTTTTCGAATTCGAAGCAGGCTGCAGAACGCTAATCCGCTTTGGCGCCTTAACAGTTTTGAGAGTTTTAGATAAATAAGAGCTGTTCGTTTTGCATTTTCTCTTCCAAGGGGTCATGTGATCTTTTTAAGCGGGATTATTTACACTTTTTAGCACATATGGGGTCATACACACATGGAAAAAACGGGTCTTTGTTTCTTCTTGAATTACACAGCCGCAAAAATGTGTTGAGAGAGGAAATTTCGGACATTTTTGCTCCTCGTTTTTTGTCACATAAACATTTAAACAATGTTGCTCACTCTGTGTTTTTCCGACAGATTTTAAAGGGCCACTTTTTGTACATATCGTGTAGCAAATAATGTCATTTTAGACATTTCCACCCTTAAAACACGTATAATTAAAGCCTCATAGCAGAATGTAGAGCGGAAGGTGACACTTTTATGACGTTGTTTAATTTCTTTGTTTTTGGAGGGAAGCAGTTTTATTCATGCTGTGCATTATTGTATAAAGAGAAGTGTAAACTGGAAAGTGAAATATATCATGGAAAACGGAGGGGTTGTTGTTGGGGGAGCGCATTTAACGAGCAGGAATTGTAACGAGTAGAAAACAAGTAGGTTGTAGTTTTAAAATATAAAGCACTTTCACGTCTGAAGTTTAACGCACTTAATTACCCCACGTCATATACTAGTGTTTATAAGCATTAACTAGTGTATCTACAGTATTTCAGGCATGTAGTACTATATCACTTTATTTATATAATCCTGCTTATGAGCATTTACAATGTCCATGTTGTGTATCTATTTCACTAATGTCATCCTCGTGTATTTGTATTTATTTCCCCCAAACAGTTTCAACGTCTCTCTCCTTATTTGTTCAGGAAAACGAATGGAAAACAGAGATAACCTTTTGGAACGACCATTTATTTACAAGCCTGTCTTTGTGTCATGGGCGATTTAACGTCTAGTGTCAAACCACGTGAGCAGTACAATCTTAGAACGTATTTTGCTGCACTAAATAGGTGCAATATAGCAGCATTTAAACATAACGCAACTATGTAACGGATTCGTTCAAAAATCAATCTGCCACAGAAGAAAATGTAAATTATTCAGAAAATTCCGATTGCGTAAAACGAATTTTCCCCCTTTAAATTCCTCCGTATATTATTTTCAAGGCTGTTTGATTGAATGAAAACTCTTTGCAGTTTACAAATATCCTTTCAAAGGGTTGTTGTTGTTGTTGTTCTCGGGCGTGTCTCCCAGGAAGCAGCGTTCCATAAAGCACAGATTCACAAGGAGGGAGTTTCATTCAAAAGAAAGAAGAAGGAGAAAATGCTGCTTTTCAGGCAATTTGTAAGAGTAATAGTGACACTGATTTCTTAGCTATTTTATGAAAGAGATTGATTTAAACTGTCCTTAAAAATGGATAAAAAGTCAAGGTAGCATCATGTACTTGAACATATTTGGAATGAATAATGGTGCAAATCTAATAGGAGCATACGGGATTATGTCGTATTGTATGTACTAATATGGCATATCATATGGTAACCATGCTCAAACTTCGATGTAGGTACACTTTTTTCTCCCTTTTACATCATTCTCGGAAATCGTGATAAACTGAAGAATGATCACGAACAGTCTTGCAATCCTTTTGCCAAATTCTCTCAGCCCGTCAAAAACTTTCTCATTTTCGCAAAATCTTTTATCAATCAAAACACTTTTTCCTCTTCTTCTCCTTGCAAATCGCATTAAACTCCGCTTGACACTGACATCAAAATGGCATTTTCCCAGTCTTGGATTAAGAAGAGACTTTAGCGACCGATTTTCAGAAGCTCTCCCTTCAATGAATGAAGTTCGCAAAAAAGATGACTCAATCTTTTTCTCACTGCACTTTTTCTGCTGCAATAGCAGCTTTTTACAGGATTTAAGACCTTCCTACATTTGATTTATAACTGGGACTGTGTCAAGTGCTTTAGCAAGTCATTTCATTTTTTGCAGTCTTGGAACCCCTTTTAAGTGACTTCCTTCGACCTGATTTCAATCTAATTTATCGCTTGGGCGACCTTTCATTTCACGGTAGGTTTTTTGAGCTGTGTGTGTTTCTAAAAGGGGGAAAAGTGAATTTATGTCATTTTTCTTTCTTCACACAATGAGAGCGTTTTAAACACATATCCGGTTTAATCACATTCTATTAAAGTGTAATTTTATCTCATATGAATCAATTGAATGTTTTAACCTGGGAGGCATTGTATGATTTATACTTTTTGCAGGTATACAAAGAAGGAAGCCAGATCAGGTTACATTTAGGGCGTAGCAGCCCCTCTATTATAATGATTATTATTATTATTTGCCAGCATGAATAATTCATAAATATAGCAAGAAGGAAGAAAAGAGTGAACGTCTGGTGAGGAAGCCTTTGGCAGGTCGTGCCTTCAAAAATAGCATAATCGCATTTTACGATCGTCGTCTCTTGAAGACTTAATTAGACGCCCCTCAGCGCAGGCAAAACTATTTTTGGGGCGCATGCTGAATAAATTGTTTCTTTTCCCCCATTCTTGTAGTATGAAGCTTGTTAATCTGCTGTGTGGAGAAGGAAAAGTATTGATTGAATGTTGACCATTGTTTTCTCTTGTCATCATCAGGGATGCCATTATGTGACAATATCATATTGCAGATAACATTACACAGTAAATATAAACTAGATAACTGTCAACCCTGAAGCATGTTTCAGTCTCCTGATCCAATCGATGTGTGGATAGCGTGACCAATTGAACAAAATGGGTTTCTTTCCCTTTTTCTTGAGAAGGGTCACCGTGGAGAATCTGAACTTGATGTGAAGTGCAGTTTAGGTGTTAGAAATGTATGTTATATAAATGTTATGCACATAATTAGTATAATAAGGGGGCTAAATAGTATATTTTTATTTTGACTGATACTTTATGACATTGTTTTGCATTGCCAAGCTTGATAAAACATCCAATCTTTTCATATGCAGAAAATGAATCGGCGTAGATAAAAAGCTCTTTCTCTCTGTCATGAACTGATGCTAAATTTTTGCAAAACTTTCTCTTCTCTTCATTTTTGCATGATCCTTGACCAACAAACTATGATTTTCTAACCCAGTTATCGGGAGTTAGACACAGCGTGAAATTGTTTCCATGATGCCACACCCACACGATTTCCATAAATGCCGAACAATATTTGAGATAAATATGGCATAAATGTGCATAAAATGATATATTTTCCCGCGTGTCATTGTCAGTCAAACATGCAAAAATGATTGATAGAAAGTTTGATTTCTGCACAATTCAAAAATGGAAAAATTGTATCTGCTACACACATTCTATTCAAATTGTAGTATTTTTAGGGCGTAGTAAAGAACAAATTCTATTTTATTACGAGCCATTTGCTCGCCAAATGTACACTTAATCGTGCTCTCTCTCTGTCCGAATATTGCAATTAGAACGTCACTCCGTAACAACTGCCGTTTCCGGTTTACTTTCAACTATGACTGGACACAAAATACACACAAAAATCGCCATTACAGAATCACGATTGCTAAGCAGATTTTGGTTATATTGTCAACGCTATATTTGGTGAAACCATCGACAAAGGACGTGTTTTTGCCTCGTAATATCTTCGTATAAACTTGAGGAACTCTCGTCACGAACTTCTTAGATGCAAAAGGCGAATAAATGAGTTGCCAAAATGGGGGAGAAGACGGGATTTTATACCCTCGTTTTCACCCTCTCCAGATTTTTACAATGGACCGAGTATAAAAAGGGTTTAAACTGTTGTTGTATGGACATGTAGGGCTTTAAATTGAAGGTGTACTTTGCATCGAGTATGTTTATGTTCCAAAATCCCTTCTTCTCTGAGAAAAAGTTGAAATATTGTTGTTTTCGCTCGTCAAAGATTTTCTTCTACAAAGGGTCCAGGAATGTATTTTTCAAGAAGCAGAAACGAAGTCCTCTTTTCTCCATGTTGACATTTACTTGGAAATAATAATAATGCATTGCTGGTTGTGTGTGCGTGTGTAGGAGGGATGTTGCTGCCGAGGGAAAATGTTGTCCATTGAATTGTTAAACGAGCTCGGTCCTGTCTGCAATGCAAGGAGAGGAAGGGTGTAAGTGAAGGGCCAGGGATGCTAATAAATTACAATAAACGGTTTGTGTTATATGAGAACAGAGGAGATTGTTGTCTATAACTGTTAAAATGAGACTAAAATAGCAAATAATGAGACACAAAGAAGACAGAAAGACTTGTATACTACATACGCTTAACAGTGCTAGTGACACTTTAACGTTTTTAAACGGACTATTCCAATATAAATGTCGAACTGGCATCCCTATAAACAACCCCCTCCTTGAACCATTCTTTCTTCCCCTTCCCGATCATTTCGTATGCAATCTCACGTCGTATCGTCGTCCGAAGAAACATTTTCTCCCCGTCAGAAATATAAAAAGGACAAAAAGCCTGTTTTAAAAGAATTCCGTGTGAAGCCGTGCGAAAATATTAGAACTGCTTTTTAAGCCATACAATCGTCGTCTTTTTCTCTCTTTGTCATTCTTCCCCTTCGTTCCAATTGAAATTGCTGGCAGATTGGGAAAATCTTCAGTGATTAGAAGTCTGAACAGTAGGGTGAAAATGAATGAACTTTGTTCAATCTCTTGGAAAAATGAACTTTAGACGACACCCAAATTATGAATCACCGTTTTTGCTCCCTGTCGTCCATTTTTGAAGCCTTCTGCAATTGACAAAGAAACGGCAAAAAGTGATTCAATAATCCGTCTCCATCGGCCTGACTGATGTGAGATGACGGATCATGAAGAAGAAGAAGAAGAAACACTGCAGATGACGAGAAGCTGATCGACAGTATGGCTTAATATATACAGGGTGGTTAAGAGGCATTGTATAACAATTATAGCTCAATAGAATATTAACTTCCAAGTAAAAGAGTTCTAGAACCTCATATAGCAAGATTTTACACAATATCTGGTTCACCCTGTATATAAATTTTCTATTTAAGAGGTCATACTTTTCCCACCAGATATCTGGTACACCCTGTATATAAATTTTCTATTTAAGAGGTCATACTTTTCCCACCAGATATCTGGAACACCCTGTATATAAATTTTCTATTTAAGAGGCCATACTTTTTCGACAAGATATCTGATTCACCCTGTATATAACTTTTCTATTTAAGAGGTCATATTTTTCCCACCAGATATCTGGTTCACCCTGTATATAACTTTCCTCTCTATTAAAAGCGATTTCTCAACGTGTGAGTGCATCATTGCATGATCCAAGTACGAGTATTTCTACACTCACACTTTCCAATCACATAAGCACGCCATCAAGTGATGTTTTGGGTGTTCGTACATGACTTTCAGTGTGTTTTGAATCTCTCTCCGTGTGTAATACTCGATCTTTCTCTCGCCCGGGTATTGAAAACGAAAAAGGCGCCTTTTCGTGCGAGTACCGATCCATCTTACATTCCAAACGGTAATTCTCTCTCTCTTATTTTTTTCGGGGTAGAGTCAAAGCTGGGTTCTCTTTTCAAGGAAATTGAAGATGATTTTTGAGCTCTTTTCTCCTCCAAAGGTAATTAAGTGCATACCAGCAAAGGGGAGTTTGTTGTTTTGACGGTTTTTCCAAGAGACAAAATTGCCTCGTTTTGCTCGTCAATAATGAACATTTACGCGTACTATAGAGCTACTGTAGAAATTTCAGTCATAATTGTATTTCACGCTCATTGCAAAAACCAGTTAAAAGAGCCAAGTTCACTTTCACCAATTTTTCTCTCGTATCATTGTTGTAATTAAAGAGTGTTCTCTTCTCTTCGATCAAAAACGATAGATCGCCTCAAACAAACTGGAAGAAAAAGTAATTACATCGCACTCTCTATCAAGTAGGGAACGGACAAGTGCGTAATCAAAGTGCAAAACAAGTGCACTATTAATCTGTGGTACTCTCAGTAATACATTAACTAGAGTAAGTAGAGTTTTAGCACAAAATAACACCATTTTATTACAACTGCTTCAATTGATCATCATGCAACGTCCATCTAAGCACATATTTACACTCCATATACATACATAACACACACAGAGGCTCCATTAGACCGGATTAAATCTACACAGTCCTCGCGTTTTTGTTGGGTGTAGTCTGCACCACCACTCAGACACTTTTCACATATGCACACTACCTTCATTTCTCAAAATGAAAGAGGACTCGACACATAAAATACGGTGATCTTGTTCATTGAGCTCCTTAACAGGCTATTTGTTCCGCTCTGTGGCACCAGTAGTGGTTTTAAATCTTGTCTTTCGAGTATGCTCCCCCTTCCTTAGAATCAGTGGAGATTTATGGCGAGTTTTGCTAATGGAATACAGTAAGGAGGTAATGAAGTTATATAGGTGATTCCTACCCTCCATTCTATGGGATATACAATCGTGCACGAAAGAGGCAAAATTACGTCTGCCTCTGTATGTTCGTGCTAGATCACCAGTTAGGAGAAGAAAACATACCTCCAAATTATTGGGGTTTGATATACCAAGAACCACGGAACAGTTGAGAAAAAGTAGTAAAACTAGCTTCTTTTTGTCTATGTATAATTAATTACATGTTAGCATCTTTCACTGCTTAAAATTGTCATGCTTTGCACCGAGCCCACATCCAAGCTCCTTATTTTTATCTCTTCCTTTTGAGAGGATGAAAAAGGTTCTCTGAGTGGATGCAAGTAGATAGGGTGGCGTTTCATCCACTATAAGAAAGCCTCAACCCTACAATGAAAGCAGGAGGAGGAGGGAGAAAAGCATTCATATAACCAGAGAATGATCTTTCAGGAAGCAGGGGAAGAAGAAGAAAAGTAATAACGACAACAACAACAAAGATTCCTTCTCGAGATAAGGAGGGAAGAAGGGTGACTCAAAGACAATACCCCGGCTATTGGGATAACATACCGATGTGACTTGCAGAATGCTTTCTACCATTATTACACACCTACCTTTTATTGTAAGAAGCTTTCATTCTGCACATGGGGAGAATGTCGGTATGCAGGCCCCCCTTTCGATTTTACGGCTTTTCCGTGAAATATACATGTAGAAAACTCGCCTCGTTCCTTAGTTTCCTCGCTCGGGCAAGTAAATAAATTGGCCATTTGAAAGCGCAAAGTGTTGCCAATTGGGCTGCTGGCGGCTGCTTCTCCAACATTTTCAGCCCGAAGCATTTCCCTCTTTCATTCTCAGGATAGATATTCTGATATTCCCCTTGCATGCCAAAGCGTGGGAGTCATTGAAGCATATTGGGGAAGAAGAAAAAGGATATTTGACGAAATGTGATGACTGCAAAGGAAAGGACATTAACTTTCTTCTTCTTCTTCTCATAAGATGAAGAAGAACCATCTGCTCAGCTGACGACGACACCCTCTGTAAGAAGAACATTGAATATTTGATGATGTTCCTCCTTCCCCTCATTTCTCCCACTTGAATGGGGCTGCTGAGCCCAAAAAGAAGCTTGGGAATGAGGTGAGCTGGGTTGGAACCCGGGGCAGAACAAGAGCTGAGCACAACGGCCTTAAGAGCATCCAACTTGGAAGCATTTTGCTGCTGTCTCTTGAGAGAGAGAAAAGTTTGGAAATCCTATAGGATTCTTCCATGATCCTTGCTTTCTTTTTTGTCTTTTCTATGATCGCCCCATTGGCCTTCTACTCAACGACGTTCGCCACACTTGGAAGTCTCCTACGCCTCCGAGGAGCCTTCCTCCTCCTCCTCGTCATCATCTCCATCTTTGAGACTTTGATCGAGGCCATTTAGCAATATTGCCATCCTTGTGCCGATGTGCTTAAAGGAGGAAAAGAACCCTTCCAAGAGTGCTGACAATAGAAGGAAAGTAGTTTTAAACGACTCTAAGGGTTGAAAAAGGTCACCAGACGGCACGAAACGTCGAGAGAACACGGCAACCCTGACCCAGTCTGCCCGAAATACGGAAGAACTGAAAATGGAAAAATGAGGGGAAGAAGAAAGACTTGCTCAGCAGAAACAAGGAAAGGCCATCAAGAGCTGAGGGGGAGGAATGGATTTTTAAGCGAGACAACGAATCACCATCATCGCTTTGAAAACGAGATAAGGAATCAACGACGAAACACATTTGCTATTTCTTTTTTAAACAAAAGGCGATATATATTTCTTATTGTAGGACAGATGAACAAAGATTTTCAGCATCTTCTCTTCTTCTTATTCATCTATATTTATTCATGACACTTGCTGACGATATTCTTTATATTTGAACACTTTTAAAACACGTTTGATACTTCTTTTTATTACTGACTGTTCAAAGTTGTAGCACGCTCTTATAACTTCTCTTCTTCTACAGTTTAGTTGCTTTGTGATATCTTTAGACCTCGGACCCTTCCACGCTCTCGTCCTGGAACGCGATGAGCGGCGTCGTGCACGAGTTGTCTCCGTTGGGACCCTCCCCGAACGATTTCTTTGGCTTTGGAGGCGGCACTGGCTTCACCTTGGGCTTGGGGAGGGTCTTCGGAGCCCTCTTCTCGCCGGACGGAGGCGGAGGCATGTGGGAAGAGTCTCCGTTGGTGCGGTTCGGCGTGGACGTGGCCATCCCGTTTGGCCGCTTGCCCTTCTTGGCAGGCAGCGGGACGACCGCGTCCAGCTCGCTCTCGGCGCTCGTGATGGAGCTCCTGTTGCCACCGCCGTTCTTACTGGCCGCCTTGGAAGCCTCCTCTTCGCCTTCCTTCGGCCGCAGCGCCTTGCCAAACGGCTCACAGTATGCACTGATGTTCTCCTCGAGTAACGTCGTCTCGCTACTGGACGTGTTAACCTCAGCCGGGCCAGGCTTGTGCTGCTTCAGCTGGGCGGGACTAGCACCGTTCAGGTCGAGAATGTTGGGCGTGGACTTGGGCAGACCGTTCTGCATCCGACTCTGCTGCTGCTTGGGTGTGGGCGGGCACTCCGCCAGCTCCTCGATTGGGGCGTAGTAGGGTGGGAGGGCGAACCGCTGGCCGGGGTGAGGGGGCGTGGCGGTGGGCGTGCCACCGTTGGATGCCTGAGATTTGTTGAGATTCAATCTGGAGCTGCCGTCAGCGGATGTCCTCGGGCCGATACCGTCGTAGATAGGCTCCCTGTCAGCTCTGAGAGAGGCTGACGACGGGCTAGGCTGCTCCCTGGGCACGGACCATGCCGCCCTGGGTCGCCTGGGCAGAGTCACATAGCCAGGCCTTGCTCCAGCGGTAGACGAGGGATGGTGGTGATGATGATGAATGACTGGCATTGCGTGCGGCTGTTGCGCCGCCTGAGCTTGCTGCTGCTGTTGGAACATGTACGGGATTGGCGAGGATGAATTTGAGTGGTCGCACGACAGCGACCTGTGCTGAGGCAGCGGAAGCGTGCCTGACCGTGTGAACGGCGATGAGGTCACCGGCGTGAACTGGATCAGGCCAGCCGGGTTCAGCTGGTGCAGTGACGGCGACATGGACGTGTTCTTGATCACGAGCAAGTCTGGAGGGTAAGACGGTCCCATAGCGGACATGTGCACACCGTGAGGGTCGTCCACAAACGAAGCCCTGCTGATGGATGCCGTCGTGCGGCCGCCGTCAGACCCGTTGCTGCCGGTGGAGCCGCTCGTCTTGTTCGAGTTTGAGATGACGGACGGCGCGCGCATTTGCTGCTGGTTGCGCATGTCTTGCATCTCCATCTCGTACTTGTCCGCAGGGATGTAGCCGAGCAGCTGGTGGTGGCTGTGGCTGTGGTTAGGGTCGTTCTGGGGCAGCCCGTGATAGTCAATGTGATGGTGCAGACTGCGCGCCTTGGGGAGCGTGCCTGCGCCACCATTCGACATTCCGTTGGTGCTGATCATGGTGCCGTTCAGCTGCTGCTGAGGGGACAGCAGCTTCTGACTGTCTGACGAGTTGGCGTTCTTCTCCTTGTCCCCGCCGCCCGCCTTCTTCTTGTCCTTTCTCCTGCAGCAGCAGATGCAGCAGAGTAGCACGACGAGCACGAGAAGGAGGAGCACGGCCACGGACACCCCGATGAGGATCGTCTTCTGCTCGTCCGTCATGGGCTCCTTGGAGAACGCGGACGGGTCGTCGAACGTGAGCACGACCTTGCGCTCCATGACGCCGCCATTGTTCTCCGCCACGCACAGGTACTCGCCGAGGTCGTCCAGCCCAGGGTTGGTGATGGTGAGGTTGTACCAGCGCTCCACGCGGTCGTAGGTCAGGCTCTGCTCGTGGATGTACCACGTCTGGTCAGCGAGTGGCGCTGGGTGCGTGTTGTTGTTGACAATACGGCCGCCCACAACCCACTTGACGTTGGGAACGGGGCTGCCCATGACGTGGCAGGAGAGGCTGACGTCCACACCAGGGGCACCGTACACGCGCCCAAAAGGCACGCTCAGCTCTGGCTTGCAGGCGAACTCAGCAGCTGAGATCTCATCCCACATCTTCTTGTACAGCCTGGACGGCTCCGAGCACATGGTGGGCCGGTTGTACAGCTTCTTATTCACGACAAAGTCCCTAAAGTTCTTCAGCTTGCAGTCGCACGTCCACGGGTTCGAGTGCAGCGTGAGCGACTTGAGGTTGTGCAGACTGATGAAGACCTCCTCGCGCAGCGACTGCAGCTGGTTGTTGTGCATGAGCACGGACTCCACGGACGCGCCCAGGTTCTTGAAGCTCGTCCTGTCCACGTCGTGGATGAGGCAGTTGGACAGGTCGATGGTCTTGAGACTGCGCAACGGCGGGAACTGATACGAGGCGAGCCTCTGGATCGGGTTGTGGCTCATCTTGATCGTCTTCAGCCCGTTGTTGCCGTCGAACGTCTTCGGGAAGAGCTTGGTGATGTTGTTGTGCGCCAGATCGAGGTGCGTCATGATCTTGAGGTCGCGGAACGCGTTGTCGTCGAGGTACTCGATGCCGCAGTGACGCAGGCTGAGCGTCTGGACGTTGAGCAAGCCGACCGTCTTGAGCGCGTCCTTGTCCAGCTTCCGCAGCGGGTTGTTGTCCAGGATGAGTGTCTGGATCTCGTTGGAGAGCGTGGCCGGGATGGACTGCAGGTTCTGATTGGAGCAGTCTGCCATGCGCTTGCCCTCGATCCAGTTGCAGTAGCAGTGCGGTGTGTTGCTGCACGGGCCGGTCTGGAAGGCGGTGGCCGTGCTGAGCAGGAGCCACACGAGCCCCAGCCGACAGAGGAGAGTCATCTTCAAAGGCACTTTCTCCTCCCCACGTCGTTAAAATACCTTTAACATGGTCATGAATGCACAGAGGTTTTTTATCTTCTTCCTTTTTGGCACGCTTGAATAATGCAATGCCTTTTTCCACACTCTTAACAGCTCTCGTTCATACTCGAGGCGATAAAAGAGAATATGAGATGCACTCTTCTTCAGTCGTTTGTTCGGTTCCCAGAGATGTCACTGCTTCTCTAATTCCTCCGTCAGAGACAACAATTTCTGACAGATTCTTCTTGTAGCCTTGAGCACTCTTTAAGCACACTGCACTGGAGGAGATAGATATATCTTCTCTGTTCTGATGATCCGGTTTTTCCACTCCTTCTTCTCCTTGCGATGCTAATTCGTTTCGCTGCTGCAGCCAGCAAAGGAGCTTCTCTTCAACTAACCAGCAATCGTCGGCGGTCCTCCTCCCCAGCAGAAGCAACGTTGCTGCAGCTCACTCGTTAGCTCGTCGTCGTCGTTGTCTTCTCCTCCGCTACTCCAACGGCAACAACAACAACGCAACGGTGCAGCTGTTCAGCTTGGAGAGCGCTCAGCGTGCGCGGCGGTCGACTACGTGGGGTGGCGGCTCTAGGACGACGTCGGTCAGAGCGGCTGCATAGGTAGTAGCAGCTCCAGAGCAGCGGAAGAAAGAGAGAATAAGAGGCTCGCTTACACTCTTTTCTTTCTTCAGTGTGTTACGAGGTGGTAATTTTGAATTTTCTGACGAGAACTCTTGCTTCCTTCTGGGCGTCGTTATGAACTGTAGACAAAGTCGTTTTTGCTTCAGATAATTCCGCCGCCAGCCCTGCTTGATGATGATCACAAACCAAAGGCGAAGTTAAGCGTCATTTGTTGCCTTTTCACTCCACTGATATGTTTAACGTTCGGATGGCCTCGTTTTTTGCACGGTAATCCTGGTTACGTCATCGCTTTAAATCTGCAATAGAGAGAAAGATAAAGCATTAAAAGTCTTCTTCGCGTTGCATGTTATGTATTAGATCAGGCTGTTTATTTTAAACAATGGCTCTGGTTACGCAGTGTTGCAGCATTTTTGTAATGAGAGAATCAGGCTGAAATTAAATCCTAAAGTATCTGCCGATGCGTCTTTTTTGTTTTCTGCTGACAGCATTAAACCGTTTTAGCTTGTTCCCCCTTAAAATGCCCCATTTTCGCTATTTCCCTTCTTCTTCCCCCTCTCGTCGGCCTGTTTGAAAACTGATGCTGTAAAACTGCATTGTCGTATTTATTTATTATATTTGCAGAGGCTTCACAAGAGAGTGTTGCAACAAATCCTGAAGAATTAGAGAATGAAACCCACAAAATCTTCTAAAGACGAGCAATGATTGCCGCAGAAATACACATTTAAGCCATGTTTTGCACTCAATGTATTCGACGAAAATTCCCCAAGTTTGTTTCCTGTGTCGTGAATTTGAAAAAGTTTTGCAAACAACACTCGTATAAAAGAGGACGACAGTGCATTTATTGTTTCTGAAAGGAGGGCCTCAACAAGCACGAAACAAGACACTCAAATTAAGAGGATTTCCAAGACAAAAAAGAATGCTAGGAACACGAAAAAACGGAATATAATAAGTAGGGTACGAAGAATAAGACACAAGTTGAGCGCAACTCGAGCCGGCGTTGTATACAAGAGAATAGTTTTTCGGGGGAGTAGTTTTGAGATAAGAACTGGAAGAGCATGCATACTGGAGAGTTCGTTGAGCTACAATGGGGATGAATAGAGAACAGAGAAGCCGTTATAGTTTTCCCTGATTGTATACCCATAGAAAAGGGATTCTCCCGTAGGAGCAAGTCATAAATCGCCCGAGTAAGCAAAAGTTTATTTCCGGATGCGCCTCGGCACATGATAAGGTAGGCGGAGTGCTTGCGACAGTTCCGTGCAAAAAAAGAAAAGTATTTTCTAATAACCCCAGAAGGGCTTTTGTTAAGGAGAGGATGAAAAGTGGGTTTTACTTCTTCTCCTTCCGCCACTTCACTCTCTGGTGTCTGTGCTTCTCAGAAGACACTGCAAATTTATGAGAGCTAGAGCAGCACATGCTCACCGAAGGAAATAGATGGGGATCTGCGCAAACAGGGCACAGGGAGGAAAGACAGGGCTAATGATGATAATAACCCAGCCTGCCGACGCAATTACCGCCAAAAAGCAAGGAGTCAAAGGGCGAAAGAGCTTCTAAGGAGAAAACCCCGCCTTTGCTGCTGCAACTGTCGCTGCCTAACTGACGTTCTAAAATCTGCTCAAAAGCTCCAACGACAATTTTTCGTTTCCATTTTTTCCACGTCCTTGAACTCTCTCGCTGTGATGATGACTCAAACCATAGGCGTACAGAGAGGGAAAAGCTCCGTCATAGGTCGGTGGACTAAGCCGATGATGACAACAGGGCAACAAAGAGGTTATGAAGGGAGCAGCAGCAGCAACCATTTCCAGGCCACACGATGACAAATGAATCTAGACGGCGAGGGCAAAAGAGTTGTTAAGGGAAAATATATAATGTATAACAACGTATTTGAAGCAGCTGAGCTTTGAGAGCAGAAGTCGTCTCTATAGCCAGAGGGTGTAAAGCGAGAAGGAGATCAAGGAGCATTTGTTGAGCATCACCTAACACTGGATTCCAATTGCGATCATCTTTAACACACCCCAGAAGGAGAAGAAAAGGGTGCTAAACACGCCGATTTCACGAGAACTTTTAGCTGTTTTGTCAGACTTAAAAGCTTTCGACAAAGTGACGACGACGAAGGAAGGGGAGAAAATTGCTGAAAGCAACCGCTTTTTGCCTCTAATCGGAGTAGTACACATACCCCGTTTTTCCAAGGATTTTCTCTAGCTACTACGGGAACTTTCATTGGCTTGTTTGTTGTACGTTGACAGGGAAGAAGCTCAAAGAACTGTTTTTCCTTAAATGCCTCGTAGCAAACTTCCTCGAAGGGGGAAAAGTCTAAAGCGGCATAATCCATTTCAGTGTAAGGAGAATAGAAGGGGGAATGACATTCAAAGACAGAGGAGCCAAACATATATTTTTGGGAGTTTAAGTTAAATTATTGTAAAGTTCGAATGAAATTATAAAGAACGATACAAATAATAATTATGTTTCGTATCGAGTACCCATTGATATGGATAGCAGCAGCATCCCCTCGACTACAGACAAAAAAAGAATTAAATCCAGAGATGAATCCAGATCGGAGGAGACGTTTTCGTCTTACTCGGAGGACTCGGAGGGGAGAGAATATAAGAATGGAGAAGGCTCCTCTTCTCCCCTCGGCCGATATCAATTCCGACAATCTCCTCCGAACGGTTCCTCTCCTCCGAACATTTGCTGTCTCATGTCAAGATCACAAGACTTGAAATGGAGCCTCCATTGCTTCAATTCAACTAGACATACTTTCAGAGACTGGTCGTTTTTAATGTTTAATACTCAGTCGTATCCGGTTTTAAGTGCTCACTCCAAATGCAAGGTTGGAGAGCATTTTTTCCCGAGGTCTGCTTCTCTTCATCATCAAATGCAATCAAAAGTTGCTTTAAAACCAAGCTTGGTAGCAACAGAATATAAAACGTCGTAAACCTGTTTTTTCCACGTTGATTGTAAAACGGAGGAATGTCAACCAAGGAGAAAAACAGAAAAGTCACTTTTTACACAGGAAGGGCACGTACCGCACAGAGAAAAGTAGGAAGCAAATAACGCAATTTTGTGAGCACTTGATTCAAAATAAGGGTAATTTTATACCTTAAAGCACTTTTAGAGCATTCAACTCCATCCAATTTCTTCCGTGTAGCCAACTATCGGGAGCATTTTCAGACCTTTGAACCACGACTGGGAAATTATTGGCTGCTTCCCCCTTTTAGACCCCCTTTCCCTTTTAATAATATCCCGCACTGGCTGACATTGAAATATTCGACGCTGGCAATCTCATCAGTCAACAACACAAGCAAGATGTCGTGCTTCGGAGCAATTGCCCGGTTGCTTAAAGCTTTTCTACTCTCCTGGGGACACTCACTCCACGCGCCAAAGTAAAAGCCTTAAAGGTAGAAAATCAAGCTCGTACATCATACTGTCTACAACGTTCAAGTGCTCTTTTCGTCGACTAATCAGGCTCTCGAAAATGTTTTAATTTGTGCGAAGGTGGGAGACGACCCCCGGTAACACTTTTTATATGTCTTAATCTCAACAGGGGGCGACAGAGGGTTGCTGAGGAGATAAAAAAAAGACGGCCTTGGGTTTAAAGTTGCAGCAGTGCCAGCTTTAACTGGGCTAATTTTGTGTCACATGTGTTTCGTTCCAGAGAGAAAAAAGCGAGATAATACGCAGATGCCACTGGAAGCATTGCAAGATTTTCTCCAGCTTTATCCGCTTGGGTAATTCAATTTAGAAAGTAAATGGTTAAATTGCTAGGGCTGAATATTCGATTTTATGGCATGCAATTATAAAACGGGGTCGTTTTGTAGGAGAAGGAGAAGAATGGAAAAGGGTTGAAATGGAGAAAGAAAGCTATCTGGAATTGGATGTAAGCGTTGCTGCTGTCGAAAATAAAACTGGGGAATCGAGCTGTGAGCAGAAAACTACTCCTACGACTACTCGTCTTCCCTCTTCTTCTTCTTTCTATCTCGACCATACGTCTGAAAAATATCAGAGCAAAAAGGGGGGAAATTCCGGGTGAAAAATGGAGGCCGACAGGGGAAAAGTGAGAGATATACGAAGCTTAACTGCTTAGCAGAAAGGAGAAGAATCTCCTGCTTCTATTCTTTCATGGTGAGCTGGTTTTCCTTCTTCTTCTTTCCAGGGCCATGCAGATCCCTCAAACTAAGATGAGGAAGAAGAAGGAGGAAATCGACATTAGAACCACCACCAGTAGCCAGGTAACTCAATCTCAATTTCTCTGCGGCACGAGAATATTCAAGTGCTAACTAGGGATGCCATTTGCATATAGTGTCAACCCTTGAAGGCTTCAACACCGTCTCGGATTCCAAGCTGCCTTTAAGCCTGTCATCTGATGCCTCAGCACGGCACAAAATCTTTCTTCTCGTCCTTTCACACTTCGATCTTTGAAAACGGACAATCTATGTATGTATTCCGTTTGCATGGAAATTTCTCGTTTCGTGACAATCTTATAAGCTGGCAGGACATTCAAGCATGGAACACCACTTGTCCCCCCTCTCAAAACCTTATGTATGGGTGTCGAAAAACGTGCTCTGCTTATTTACATAAAACCACGGCTGTGTATATTTCACATGTGCTAAAGATTCCATTTCCATCCCCTGCTTCCGATGAACTATATTTAGAATAAAACTCGCAGTTTCGGGGCATTACCGCATATGGGATTCCGAGCAAAAAACGGACTACCAAGCGGGGTGTCGTCGTATGGAACGAGAAAGAAGGCCATTTTCTTACACTTGAATACTCTCTGTGTCGTTAAGAGTAGAATAATGGTAGTAGCAAAAGTAGAGCTTGTGGCGAAGTCTTCTCCCCTTTAAGGCCAGCAGAGATTCTGCAAAACGAATTTTCATAAGCCTTAAAGTGGCCATTATTGGAAATATACTGTTGTCCTTAGGGCCATGATGTGTCTAGCGTTCAGTACCTTGTGTCTGGCACATGAAGCGAGTTCATTATTCAACTGATGATAAACTTTTCCATTTTTCATTCCAGAAATGGGTCTACAGATGAAACAGTGAGTTTCCGCTCATTCCTTTTAATTTCGAGAATAAAAAAGATGGTGCCAAAATTAGCCTTGTTTCCAGTCTTAAAAAGGTGCAAAGAAATGGGGGAGGGAGGAGAATGAGCAAAAAGAAGACGAAGCTCATTTCTCGTTTTTGCTTCTTTAACGTCGTTTCCAGAAGCCAGATGTCTGCCGCCCAATCTACTGGGGTTGCTTGATGGTACAACTCCCGTAGCAGCAGCAGCAGGAAAAATGAAAATTTGGAGCCATTTTTCAAAGTTTCTCTGTCACAGCAATTTGCTCCTCTCCAGCTCTTATGTGTGTGTGTATGGACAGCCAGTGAGACTCGTTTCTCTTGTGCCAGAGCCCGAGGGAAGTAGAGGTGGAGGAAATAAAGGTTGGCGAATGAGATGAGAAAGAAAGAAATGAATGTACAAAACGAGGGGGAGTTTTATGCGACTTCATGGCTGGGAATGCAGGATTATGCAGTTCATGGATAAAAAGCTGAATAAGTTACAAAGCTCTTACTTTGACTGCAATGCATGTCGGGTGTTTTTAAGAAAGTTGCATTTGTGTTTTCCTCCTTTCCCTTTCCTTTATTTTGATGGCAACCATGAAATTTCTGAAGAGAATCGTCGTAAAAATGTTGTCAGAGATTTTATGAATGGAGTTTGCAGCCTCTGGATTGAGTTATTTTATACAGAGCTTGATATGGAACACAAGCAGTTCTGTCGACGACTCTGGACAATGTCAGAAACAACTTTTTTCTTCTGTAGCGATCGAAGACAAAACAAAATATGGTAAAAATATGTTGTCTGGAAAAATCAACTCGTCTGAAGAAGCTTTTCTTGTCCGCCCAAGGGCAGAAAAACATACTGAGTAGAAGTCAAAATTGTAAAATGAGCCCATTAAGTTTGATTTATCCCCAGAAGACGGTCTCAAAACAAAACGAAGGGAACGAGTTGAAAATAAATGAGACGAGCCTGAAGAGGGTTCAAACTTCAAAAGTAATGAAACCTTTGAAGGCCAAAAGTAGTTAATAGAGAGCTCTCTATTACTTCTTCTTTTTACCCAGCGATCGGTGATGACTCCAGATGACGATCTTGAACACAGGTTGAACACGGGGATCACGGATGACTCACAA
Source organism: Tisbe holothuriae (assembly GCA_900659605.1). Lineage (NCBI taxonomy): Eukaryota > Metazoa > Arthropoda > Copepoda > Harpacticoida > Tisbidae > Tisbe > Tisbe holothuriae. The sequence continues at coordinate 18,128 of LR140077.1, forward strand.
AAGACGCCGGTCCAGTTCTTCACCTCACTTTTTGACTCACGATTGTTGTGTTTTTAAGAGCTTTTTGACTGAGTTCCTTTTGAACTGAACTGAGAGAACTCTCTTTCCTCGCGGACGAAACCTCAGCAACTGAAATTCCCAGAAAAGAGAGAGAAGAAGAGCGAACGGACTGATCTCAGCCAGGCAAGCAAGCGCAACGGAAATGATGACTCCGCGCGCAAATGGAGAGAATCGACTCAGCGCGCATCCGGACGGGGAGCTTGGCGCGCTTAGCTCAAAGACTGGCGGGAATATTCAAATTTACAATCATCCAAAGCAGCAAAGGCGAAAATGACATGTTTGAAAGAAGGTCCACTACTCCCCGTTAATGGCATACAATTAACTTTCTATCCAATAAAATTGTCTCTGCTGCCACTGTCCAGTTGAAAAGCCACTCATTCATATAATGGTAATAAATCTGGGAGTAGTAATAGCTACGGTGGGTCCCTTCTTTCATTTGTACCCTGCGGACGTGTGTAATTTAAAAAGAAAGAGCCCGATTGCAGTTGATACCATTATCATTTCGTTCTTATTTGAAGAAGAAGAAGAAGCAAAAACGAATTAGTCTCTTTCTTGCAACAAATGTAAGGTGAAATCAAGGCTCGACACCGGAAGGATCCATTTTTGGCCGTCATTACACCTTGGCATACATGAGCACAGTGGTTCGGTATTTAGCTATGGCACAGTGGTTTTATATGTGCCTCTGACAGTGTGTATGTATGGTTTAGCTCTATAATTACACCCTCACATACCTACATGCAGGGCATTAAACATTACTTTATTTTCGCCAAACATTACTATTACTATTACTTTTCGAAAAAAGTAATGTATTACTTTATCATTACTTCTGGAAAAAAGTAATGACATTACTATTACTTTTTATATTACTTTTTTGAAGGCAAACTCCAACTCTGCAGAGATGGCCTCAAAATGGCTCATTTTAAGGAGGCAAAATTTTGGTCTAACAATATGTAGACAGAGAGTTAGTTGGCAAAGAAATTTTTCAAAATTTTGCTGACCCCTTTTATGGCAAATATGTTGGAAGTTTACTACTTAGCAAAAATAGTAATAGTAATAATAAGTAATAGTAATACTTTGAAAATTTAGGCCAAGTATTACTATTACTTTTTTCAGAAAGTAATGATATTACAACATTTTCCAGAAAAAGTAATGTGTTACAAGTAATGTATTACTTTAAAGCCCTGGAGCCCATATTCGACCTAAAGGAGTACCTGTTCAGATCCAACAAACATGTTTTAGGTCAGGCTTGTAGTTATATTATATATAGATATATTGCTAGTGATCTCTACAGGGTGTCCCAGAAATAGGCCAGAATGCAGAATGAGTGAAATACTAAACAGTTGTATCTTTCTTCTTTTAGAGCTGTTGTAAATCTAATGTATTTATCTAAGGCTATAAATAAAGGCATGTAATACTCTTATGAGAGCATAATCCGGGTGTTGTCCAACTTTTTTTGGGTTAATCGTAAATTTGATCCATTTAAGTGAAATCGGATTGGGATTACGCTTTGACCGAACAATAATTTAAACAAAAACCCGGGCTCAGGGTTTAACTGTTTATAAAATAATTGGGAGGCACATTCCAGCTTTATATTGCCGTCATTTCATCTTCCTGGCTCCTTAGCCTTAAAATATCTAATAGTTAAATTTCCAAACTACCGGAAGACGCCTATGACAGTATCAAGTACTTTAATCTGTAATACACACTTCTTATATTGAACATATTTTGCAAAATAGCTTTGATTTTTTTCATTTTTTTTGCGTGTTAGGGTTTGCGAGTATTTACAA
>LR140078.1:0-19961 GCA_900659605.1 Tisbe holothuriae
AACATGTGAAAAGGGGAAATAGAAAAGGGATGGAGGAGAAGAAGAAAAGTCTTGTTCTTGATTGCTACTCTTGTTGGCTGGAGATTCGGGGGAAAACAAGGCTAAATTTCAAACAGCTTTTAAAAAGCCTCTATTAGCTATATTACATATCAAGAGTAATAAAGAAGTGATGTAACTATAATCTAAGATCTAAGCATTTGGAAGTCAAATAAAACTAAAAAAATAGAATAAAACACTATATCGCATTTATTTACAAATTCGTTTCGTATTTCTTTTTGAAGCCAGCACTCCAATGTGACATATTAAATGTAAATCTTGGATTTACTCTCTGTTTTTGCGCACAGTCTTTGTCCCGAGTATGTGCCCAAGATCCTTTTGACCATAGGGGGCAAAAAATGGAGAAGAAGAAATGCGACATCTACCAACTGTTAGCCAGAATAATGCACTCAATGTCAAACATGGTTTATTAGACCCAAACTCTACATCGAAGACCATATTTCCCCTCCTCCTCCTCCTTTTTCTTCTCTTCCATGTTCACTTTCTCGGTTGAGAGCGCCAAACTATTTTGATTTATATTGTTTCTCTCAGAGTGCGATCAGAAAAAGGGAGAGAAGGCACAAAGACCTCTCAAATTCATTTGTCTTGACTTGACCAATGACACATTTATCAGAAGTGAACCTTCTCTCACTTGATGATTGAACTAATTCCTGTCCAAAACCACAGTGCTTTAAGAAGATGTTGACAAGTAGACCCTTAAAGGGCACTTGATCATGTCCATTAATTGGCGTAGAGTACCAATTCATTGAATTAACTAAGAAAGCTGTTATCATACGATATGTGAGTGTATGTCATGCTGTGTTTTGTACTCAGCTTTGTTTGTTTTGGCACCATCTGGGGTTCTCTTTTTGGATCATGTTGCAGACTGGTTTTGGCCTTTTTAAAAAGCATTTTTCCCTTACTACTGATACTTGTTTAAGATTTTCTACATTTTGCGTAGACTCATTGAAAGGGGGAGTTTGATTATTGAAATTTTTATACCTACGTGTTAAAGTATCAAAAAGGGCAAAGTCAGCATAATCACTCTCTACTCTCTCTGAACTAGTGAAGTTTTATATCGGAAATGTTATAAAACCGTCTTTCTTTGTTCGCAGTTGACGTGACTGCTGCTGTTTTTACACACTTAGGGTCGTAAACGACTCTGGAATTTCAATATCACACTACTCAAGCTTTCGAGCTTTCGAACATGGAAGAAGGGAAATAGGGACTTTTACTCTAGAAGGACTTTAGCAAGAGCAAGGAGCAACGCAATAACTGTAACTTAACTATTGCATTACTAGTCCTTTATGATATTATTAAGTGTAGCAAATACTCCTTTTTGCTCATTCCATAACCTCCAAGTGAATTTCCTTCTTTTTGATAAGTGTAATATTATTCTTTTTATCTTCTCCACTCCCATTTTAATACAAGGATCTCGGTCTCTCTATCTCTGCTGCCAGCGGGGAGGCAAAAAATAAAGAAAGAAAAGGGACGGCTACGGCGGCGCAGCGAGTGTGTTTTATCACAGCTAGAGATGTTAAGATTGAGTGAGAAGGAAGTAGGGATGACAGTTTGATTACAAAAGTTTGTAAATTGCCTCGTATCAATCGAGCAAGAGTTAAGAAGTAAAGGCAAATGATGCCGCAATAATTGTATAGGTCAATCTTTAATGGCATCCCTGAACTGGAAAAATAACTTGAGCTCCTCCTTTCCGTCTTTTTTGCTTTTATCGCGCATGTGTGTATGTCAGTTGCTTTTACTTCTTTCTTTCTTTCTTTCTCCTTCGTCTTCTGCGGACGACGAATCAGCTCACATTGTGTCAGATACTCTAGCAAGTAATTAGACAAGCCACTCTTTAGCCATGCTAGTAACATAGATAGCTACTGCAGCAGCGTCTTATCATGTAGTAGTAGTACGCATTAGTCCTCTCTAGACGGCAAAAGGAAGTTTGTAAAGAGGCAAAACGGGGATCTTTTAACATCCTACATGCATAATAATTGCCTTTTTATTCCTCAATGTATGTATACGTGCATTATGTGGAGGATGGAGTGGCAGTAGCATGCAGAGATAGATCTCTCTTGTCTGCTGCTGAAGGCATATAAGAGATGGATATGCCATTTGCCATGAATATTTGAGCCCACCATCTAATGTGAAGGGAGGAGGACGAGAGGCCATTACTAAATTACAATTCGATGAGAGCCTCGGAAGTGATAACGAATTACAAATAACCGGAGGTCTACTTTCAAATGAGCCGGCATTACTCCTTAAGTATTTTTGGTTACTTTACCAATGTAACTTCTATTGATGCTTAATGTCAAAAGAGGAGCTACAATTAACACAATGATGGTAATGAGTTACATGTAACAGTTGCATGAAAGGGTTTGGAGACGAAATAGGGACATTCTAACTACTATTAAACCCGTGCTTTGAGCGCAACCTCAAGAAGGAAAAACACAACGGTTTTTAACCGAGTATCTCAACCATGTAGGAAATATCGAAATGTGGCTCCAGCGAAAGTATTTTCATACCTTTGTTTAGATGAAATATATCCCTCAAGCGATAAAAGCTACTGAGCTACTGGACAATGCCCATCCACCTATAATAAAAAGTAAACTGTAAGATGCATTTAACCTGCTCTTATTAAACCCATTTTCGGTATAAATCTGTGCTCCATGTGCCAGTAAAAGATCCCTTTCCTTCCCAGCAGATCCTTGTCCAAAGAAGAGAGAAAGAAGAAAATGACCGCTTTACTTTTGATTCTTCTTTCTCATTCTTGGAAAAAACGATCTCGTAAACTCTACTTTTTCTCACCAGAGATGAAAGCTCTGGAGCTATGAAGGGAGCGAATCTTGCAACAGTCCTAAACTGTTACTACTGTGCTGGTTACAAGATCCACACCGCCTAAAAGAACCCCCAGAAGGTTCCATAAACTCTACAGACGATGAAAGGGGAAAAGAACGAAAACTCGGTTCCGTGTCGATATCAAGGAGAAAGTTTTAGCTTTAAGAAAGTGTTAAAACGAAATTAGGAGGGCTTTGAAAGTTTGTAAGCAAGCTTTGATTCCCTGTTTTTGCTGCAAGTGTTGAAATTGTGTACGCGCATCATGTTGTTTCATTCTGATGCTAAACCGTTTCCGTTTCCGTGTCTCTGATGCTAATCTTAAAACAACTTTCAAATGACTTCCGCTTCTCTCTCTCTCTCGAGCATGGGGTTATGAAGAAGTTGGGGAAAAGTTTTATTATTATACCACGTTCGCTATATATCTTTGAAAAGTATCGGTGAAAGTATAATAACACGCTAAGGGTAAAAAAGTTTTGAGGTTATGTAGTATTTGCTGAGTTTTTAAAGCGCACTTTCCTCCCCACTTTAAAGACTTTTCTTGAGAGAGAGTTGAGGTCAAGAGGCTTCCACTTCGCTTCCTACTTCTCTTGCAAATATGATGAGGGCCAATGATATACACGCTAATAGATAGGCATTTAGATAGCTTGCTCCTTTGGTCGGTTTCCTTGGCAATGGTCATGTAGGCAACCATGAAATGTTTACTAGAAACGGACCAAAATCTATGATACTTGATAAAAGTACAAAGTGCACTTTCCTATCCAGTTTTATATATCATTGAAGAGGCTCATTGACTTCGTTTGAGGCTTAATAATAGGATAATAAATAAACGGAGGACTCCTCTGAAATTTAATCTCAAAAGGATGAAAGACTTTGTACATGGATTATACCTTAAAAATCCCGGTGAACAGGAGTCAAATTTCATTTAATGAACAAGGATGCTTCTCCTCGCTTATTTACAGGCTTACATTCAGAGGCAAAATGCTATAATTCAGCGCCAGTCTTTATCCCCGTAGTACACCAAGACGTCGCTACGACGGCCATCCCCATTTTTACAGCTTTTCTTCTTCTTTCTCCAAAACCGACAAAAGTCTAACACAATGCAGCAAAATTCCCCCCAACTACCCACGAAGAACAGAGATATGAAAGTAGAAGACACAAAACCAACTCGGCCCCCAAGTGGCTTACACGACACTTGGTGCGAAACAGGGGGTTTCATTGGGGTATAATGGCGATACAGTTGCACAGTGGGCTCAAATATGGACAATAATGAAGTATAAATATAAAATATGTGTCCCTGTTGACTTAGCATATTTGTATAAGTAATTATTCCCTATAATAGCCCACTGTGAGCCTGTGCTATTGTGCTTCTCTCCCTCTCTAAGCCATGGAGGAATCTTTTCCGAGTATAGGACGACGATGTTAGCTGCAGCAGCAGCAGCAAAGGCAGTTTGGTGGAAATATAAAGAAAAGCGAGCGACGTTAATGGGGTGTGCAGAATATTTTCATGAGCTGGATGCGGCGACGATGTTGTTGCAGCTATTGTGAGACTTCTACTACAAGGGGGCACAGTGGTTTCATAACGACTGGCATGAGTATTTACGTTATAAAGCTCCTCTGTACAAGATGTACTTTAAACGGTAGGCAAGACAGGAATAAAACGCATTTTCCATAAAGTATTACTATGGCTCAATAGTACGAGTCCAGTAATTGTTTGGCCAAGGACTGTTTCATCCAATGAGCAACATTCTCTCCTGCTGATTGGCCGTGACAACCTGTTTGAGTGTCCCCTCCACTAATTGTGTGTGCGGTTGAAAACTTGTTGTTGTCTCTTTTCTCTCAGAAACTTTTTCCTCTCCTGATTTGGTCGCTCTTCCGGTCGCTTTGTTTTCGTGGGGAAAAAGTTTTGTCACTCTCACGCTAAACAACCAATAATTCAGAACAAATGTAAGGGTTTACTTTAAAAAGACGGTTTCTGCAGTGTAGTACAATTACTCAAACTCCTCATGCGACCCTTTAACTCCTTCTTTTAAATAATACAGTATAAAATTGATGAATCGATTTGAATACATTAACGAGCGCTAAGCAATATTTCAATCAGTTTAATCATTCAAAAGAACTTAATCTACTGCTCCATTTTTCTTTACATTATTGAATTAATGCCATATCTCCTCAAGAATAATGTTGATGGATTATATTCAAAAATGAACGTACTCTCTCTCTCTCTCTCTCTCTGTCCCTTTCACAATCCACCCTGCTCAATCAAAGACAGATTATAATCTTCCTTTTAGCATCATTTCTGGACCCACTGACATATAAAGTGTATCTCTCCTTTAGCTGCATATCGGTGACCTCCTTTGCTGGTTCGAGTTTCTAAAAAATGCTTTACTTCAAAGCTTTTTGGAAGGCCTTTGAATATGAACAATGCTTTAAGAAGCTAGGAAAATTTGGTAGCTGTTATTTCCCCAACATTAAATGCGGTGTATTATATGCAGAAATTAATGCAAGTAATTGTTTTAGAAACCTAACTCTAGGAGCTCTGCGCTCAATCATTCAGCTCACAAATCTAATCTTGACGACAGGAAGAGAAAAAGAAAAAGAAGGAAACAACAACAACTACTACAATCTAATAATGCTTTTATGTGTGTTTTCTACTTGTTCAGTAACACTGAATGCATTTAAAAGTGTATTTTGCTGTTCAACAGGGTTAGTTGCATGCAACAATACCAATTGTACTTATTAAAGTAGTTCTACCTACTTTTTGTACATTTTTAAATATTTAATATAGTTTTAAGGGTTTATATGTTAGGTCGCGAGTGTCAAGTTGCGAGCCTCTAACATTGCGAGAAAAATAGTGCGAGTGTCAAAACGCGAGCAATAATATTGCGAGAGAGGAAAAGTGCGAGTACTAGTAAAATAACTAACATTTACCGGACAATGATGAGGCAATGCTCTTTATAAGAGAGTTCTGAGCACGTGTAATTATTCCGATTGTACTCATGCCACCCAGACAATAGAACCTCAACCATGGTGTCATTGTGTAGGAATGCTTGTACCAACAAGATTGTCGTACAGGAAGACAATGCTGTCACTATAAAGAATAATTGAAAGGACCAAGTTTGCCAGTGACATTTGCTCTCATCATTAATCATCCATATGCAGACTGTAATCATATTATTGTTAGAGTTTTCATAATTATGTGAAAATTTCTCATGCATACCTTTATTATGTAGATGTGATTGGGCTTTTGTGTGAGTGATTTTAGTTTGTCATGAACAGCTCTGTTAGGGTTGGAGTCTTGGGGATCGGAATGACAAAACTAGCTTTTAAAAATACCGGTACATTATTGAAAAATACTGGTATTACCGGTATTCTGAACTTATGTACTGTATAAGTATGTACCGAAAATAATCCTTTTTACTTCCTCAACTTAACAAATTTGCATTGTTAGAACTAGTTCGCATGCCTCAGTTTACCTGATTTGAAAATTATTGTTACATAAGAGTATAACTTGTAAGTTTTAAATCTCTTTATAATTAAATATAATATAAATATAAAGTATTTTGGTCATTACAGAGTATTCTTTTAAATAATGGTATCTTTTAATTTAATAATACGGCTAGCTGTGTTATATATTGGGGGAAGGTTCCTTAAAAATTACACTCTATTGCTACATTCTTTAACTATGTGCACAATCAGCTCATCTTAATAACTTTTGCTATAATAACATTGTCCTCGTACATGAAAGAGCATCTGAAGCATCACATTAACTGTGTGCATGAAATTACATCTGACTGGTTGATATGTTAACTTCGTACATGTAGAAGAGCTAGAGTGCATCTGAATCATCATATTAACATGTACATGAAGACGAAAGCATCTGAAGCATCACATTAACTGTGTGCATGAGTAGTATTGAGTACATCTCAATAATTGAAACGAATGTAAGTTAACTTTGTACAGCGAGGGAGCATCTGAAGCATCACATTAATTCATTTATTGTATGCATGAGGAGCCCATATATATATGACGGGAAAAGTATTCAAGGAATGTTGAACAGTGCACATTACTGGAGAGAGCATCTGAATAAGCACATTAACTGGATGCATCAAGAGCACATCATAGCCTCTGAGGAATACTGTATCATATTAACGTATATTGAGGCACATTTAAATTTCACAATTATTCTTATTGCAGAGAACCCATGGCATTTCCTAATCAATGTGACATTTAACCAAGCATGACTTGCAATGGCATGGCATGAACTAGACTTGTATGTGGCCCGTGCACTCGCAAATTATCAGCTCGCGTTTTGACACTCGCAAGTCGCAACTTAGTACGCTCGCACATTGATACTCGCAACTTAGTACGCTCGCGATTTGACACTCGCGACCTAGCATTCGGACCGTTTTAAGCGAGTAGCAGCACTTTTTAACAGCATTATTTGCATAAAATAGTTCTACATAGTACTTCTTTAAATGTGTCATTTGTACTAGATATACTAAGTTCTTTTTTATAACTCCCCAACCTACAAATTATCCCTTATAATCATCATTCATAATACATTATCATTGACCAATAGCCAGTGTTCTTCCCCCTACTCGACAATTAATAGTTTCCCTTGTCGTCGTTACGTACAATACTCCTGCCGTAGTATAATAAACTGCGGACCTTGTTGTAAGCTTTCATTTTTTTCAGCAAACGCTTTTTTGGCCAAAAACCAGGAAGGCGTTAATAATTTAGTTCCCCTCAGAACTTGTACAACTACTTCACTGTGTATCTAACTGTGTGTTGCTTTCAGTCTTCATTGTATAAAAATGGTATGTGTGTGTATACGAGTCTCTTCAGTACACTTGAGAGTCGTGTATATACGCAGTTTTTGTGGGCTGGTCTTACCTAGAAAATGAGAAGAAGATTCGTGTTAGGACTCGTTTATTGTCTCAAACTGTTGGATAATTATGGTGTAATATCGTTAAATACACCTTAAGAGGTTTCCCTTTTGTCTAATGGAGCATGGAAATAACAATAACCTCGGTGACAATATTGTGTTAGAAATGCATTTTATGTGTCCATAATGCACTACATTTCTGTGACTTTTGTCCTATTTTACCCCGTTTCTCTCCCATTCCTTTCCCCCTTAAATGTTGAATGACTTGGAAACAAGAAGTCAATTAAGCGGAAACCAGACAATTAAAGATAAAGGTTTTCTTCCGCGAAAGAAAGAAAGCGAGAGAGCACAAAACAAATATTGCAATTTGCCAACAATTTCCGGATACAGAGTATAAGTAAATATAGAGAGACAGGAGCAACTTTTGAACTTTAAAGGTCTTCTTCTTTGCAACATTACGCATGTGTTTTTAAAGTAGAGAGTATGTACAGAACGCCAAGTATGAAAAATCGCTTTGTAACGACCTCTGTACGGAAAGCCCACTAGGGTCATCATCATCTTTGTTGTTGCTTCTTGACGTAGAAATTAACTTTCCAGTAGCTATTTTTCCTTCCCCCGTCCTCCTTTTGTACATGGTGTATATTATCTTTATTTCTCCAGAGACTGCGTACAACTTTATAGATCCTGCACCTGCCGGTCATAGACGTATAAAACAAGAGCATTTCTCATAATTATCAGCTCTATGGAACGTGCGCCTACAAGACAAACTTTGTTACTGCATAAAAATGTGTTCGTAAGGATAAAAAAGGCCTGACAATGAGAATAAAACGCTTCATGTCACTGCCTCGTCCTCGTCCCCTTTGGGCTTTCTGTAATAATAAAAACGTAGAACTCCATTTTATCTATGTTAATTTTAAGTAGACAAAGTTTAATTAAAACTCTGGAGTTTCTTAACGATAATGTGCCGGTCCACGTTTTCCGTCGTCAGGGGACCCACACATTTTCATAACCTCCATTGTCTAATATATATAGTGTCGCCCCTGTCTGAGAAACGTCCCACAAGTGATATTTTTAGGCTTATTTTTTCACAACTGGGGAGCAATAAATAGAAGGAGAAGGAAGAAAGTCAGACTGAGACCTGTGTAACAGTTCATAGGTTACTTTACCCCCTCAGTCTCTATATTTTTATTAACTACATGTATATATCATTAAGGAGTTACCCTGTATTGGTCAAATACGCACTTGTGATGTGCACATACAACACCATCTGTAGTCTCTCTTTCTCTCTCTCTCTCTCTCTCTCTCTTTCTCTCTCTTGGACGTCTTTTATCCCCCTTTTCTCCTCTCCTTCCCCCTTCCTTTCTGTTGCTGATGTTCCCATTCTCTCTCTCTGTACAATGCTATTGATTGTTTTTCGATAAACGCCTTAGGAGTAAGAGAAGGAACTTTTACTTGCAGAGAAAGTCAAACTTTGGTGCATAGAATATAAAACAGACTCACACTTGTACGAGGGAGAGAGAGACCTTCAGTGATAGAAAGGCTTTAAATGCAATGTTGTTGTGTGTTAAAAGAACTTCTTCTTGATATATTCTCCAGGGGATACGGTTTAAAAATGGGCTTTTTGCAATTTGCTTCCTTCTGGGACGATGTTAAGGGTCTTATTTCCTCCCAATTGAAAAAGGACTGACCACATCGTTCTTTAACATATTGCATTATCCAGTGAAAGTAAAACCATTTTAACCTGGTCGGGAGATCTTGACCGCTTCAATCTCGTGTAATATAATTTCCCCCGTCAAAAGAAGGTCCTATTTCGCCCCTTTAGCAATTTCTGTACCTGAGCTTTTTCTTGTCAGTCTAATTTCTCCTTCTCCTGGGTGATGGTAAGAGGATTGCTCTCTCTCTCTCTCTCTCTCTCTCTCTCTCTCTCGTTCCATTCTCCGTGGCTCTGTATATATTCCAAAGTAAAGTGTGGACCTGTCAGTATATCTACTACACCTGTACATAAAATAAAGCATCCAGTTGCATAAAGTCTCTTCTTATTTTGAATCATTCCCACCTTCATCATCTTACAGGTTCAACTACTAATAAAACCATTCCTAACTTGGCAGTAGGAAATATATTTGTCGTGTGTCAAAAGAAGGTTTCCTTTGAACGATTCTCTCTCTCTCTCCCTCTCTCTCTCTCTCTCTCTCTTGGTCGCACCAACGAATGAGATAAAAGAAGGAATTAGGAGAGGCTTAAATCCTCTTCCTTCCTTGATATTTTTACCTTTCCCCAACCTAACATTGCATTGCCCCGTATGTATCAAGACAAATCCTCTGCGCATATATGCTCGTATCCTTCAACTCAGCAACTAGTGGGGATTAATTCCCATACAAAAAGTGTAATATTATATATATCAGAAAGATTATGATCCAAGGTAGAATTTGGGAAGTATAATTGTTTGCAGAGTACGACTCAGTTGGCTCGAAAATACAGCTGTCACTACTTGTTAGTTAGATCCGATTTTGAGCAAATTTTGGCACTGTTGGCATTTAGTTGCCAGACTTTTGATTGATATGAATCTTCTTTTGTGTTAATTTCTAAATGACTCCTTGCCATATTGTGACTATTCTCTTAGTTTCATGTCAGAATTTAGCCTTTCTAATGGAGTTGTTTTGCAAAAGTGACAAATGCAAAGATTGATCCATTTTCATCTATTGTAGTGGTCTCTAATGGCCTTTTATGTATTGTTTATGATTTATATACATTGTAGCATTCATTTCAATTGTTGTAAGAGAGCCTTTCATCTTTTCACAACACAATGCAATAAAATACGTAGCTTCTGTATAAATCATTCTTTAGTCATCAAAGGGGATCAAAATTTATGTGGTTATGCATCCATAGTGTATGTAAATATATGCATGAATATGTCAGATAATGATATGTCTTTTAAAATGGGGAACGAAACACACGACTGCATAAAACAAAAACAGTAACCTTGAGTTTGTAACACACAATAAAAAAGCTTCTTGACCCAATCTTTCTCACTTCCGGGGATTTTTTTTACCCATGCTATTTTCTGTTGTAATCTTTCAGGGCATTTGAAGTTACTCATTTAATATTACAGTTACTCAGTAAAACAGTAAGATACTTAGGAGGCCGAAATATATCAGTTGTTACTAGTACCCTAAACTACATTAGATCTACGTAGATTAAGTTACTTTCCACTTTTAATCCAACATCCTTCTACCTGCTGACAGTTTTCGTTGAGATTGCACTTAACCACACGAAGCATGAACTTCTTGGAAAATGAGAGGTCGTAAGAAAGTAAGGTAATTAAACACAATTGCACTTACATGGGGGGAAAGCGACACACCTATGTTCTATCTTAGGGTTGCGTTATCAGGGAACAGAAGTCTCAACCCCAGGAAACAAGCAAGAGGAATGGTTTCAGCTGTGTGCTATCTTCAAGCCATTTCCTTACTTTTTTCTGTACAGGGAACAGCAGTTACGGTACCAGTTGGGGTCCACTGGTTCACAGTGCAAAACATTACTTTTTTCAAGAGCTTCAAGATAATAATGGCTAATGGTGAGTGGTATGAAAGTCTATAAATATTACACACTAATAATATAACAATTGTTCCCTTCAGTATCAGAAGTCGTATAGCTGTTGTCTCTCAAGAGGTAAAGTGGCCGGAAGGAAGGAGGAGGAGGAGAAGCTGAGGAAAAAAGCAGCTTAGAGACATTTGAGACTCCTTCTATTGCTATCTTACATCAGTAGGAGTAGGAAACCATATCTTCAGTGTCTCAGTATCATTCTGCAGAGGTGGCTTCTTTCCCTAAAGACATGAATTGAGGTTAAGCAATGAATGGAAATTGAATTTTCCAGGCTGGGTAATGAGATCTAAGACACAATACTGTATTCTAAAGTGCTTTGCACTGGGTTGAGAAGGAAGAGTAATGAGTATATAAAGTGTGTTTTAAAACACACATTCGATTGTAGACTGAAAGCACACTTGTTGATTTTCTGTGAGAAAAATCGTCGTTGTCTCTTTTCAAGCGGAGAAAAACGAAGAAAAGTTATCTCTGCTGTCAGGGCTTTCAATCTTTTCCCCTCAGTTCGACAGTTTATGCTTTTTAAGGGGAGAGAGAAAAGTTTTTCTTCTTCAGATGAAGACAGACAGACTTCTGTGCAGCTCAACATGTTTTTTTTCTTCTTCTAACACAATTATGACGTACTCTTTATTAGTCATGCGCATAAAATGGGAATAAATAATAGTGAATCTCAATGTATAAATTGTGCTAATACCTGCGCGATTCAGACGCCCCCGGCTTGCATAATATGCAGCAGGGAAGAATTCCGCTCTGATAATAATAATTCATGAACTCCTGCATTATTGCTCTCTAAACCGGGGAAAGGGCAAACATTGCACGCCAAAAACCATAGTGTTAACACAGTAGTTTAACGTTTAACATTGAAAATTACAAAATGCGTTTTTTTCACATCTTTTATCGTTTGTCATTACTACTTAAACTATCTTTTGCATAGTTATTATAACAATACGATTCTAACTCAACCCCACAGTGCCGTGACTCTCCACAATATATTGACTTAACCACTCAAAAAGAGGAAATGTAAATATCTATTTTCCTTCCTCCTCTCTTATGTAGAAGGAAGTGGGAGCCGGCCCCAAATGCAATTGGCCTTCGAGAACCATTTATACGAGCTCAGCTGAGTGCACTTTTCCTTAAAAATATACGACCGTGCCAGTTAAGGAACGAAGAAGAAAAAACGATGGCAGTAGAGCACATTATGTGCTTTACACAAGCTCAATGGAACTATATTTAGCTGTAAACAAGAGAAATTATTTAATTACATAATTATAGTTAAATGCACAGTCCCCGCTTCAAATTTATTTGCCCTTGAAACTGTAAAGAAAAGAAATCCTTCTTTATTAGCCTTCCTTTTAGCCTCCATTTTACTGTCCCCTATTTTATTATTTTAGTCTCTCTTTCTTTTCATCATTTTCCTGCTGCAGCTTTCTCAGTTGGTTTTGGTAGAATATCTTATATTTCTGCTGGAGCATTTTGGGCAGACTACTGCTTTTATTCTCCATCCAAGCTCTCCTGGCAATGGGCCAAATGACTGGGACACAGAACTGGCATTGACCCCCAATGGTAAAGTCTTATATGATACCACTGTGCCATGATAAATCCAATCCCTGCTGCAAATGAGGAAGAAAGTGATTCTGGAGGAAGCGGAAGTCGCCGTTTGGGTTTTGTCTCAACTTTGATTGTTGTATTATTAATATATTCGATGAAATTCAAATCAATGGCAAAGTTCCGCAATAACTTTGACTGTGCATATAGTTTAGATTTCTTTTATTTCAGTGCCGCTTGCAGCCATTTTTGGTTGTCTAGCTCTCCTATTTTGACCCCACCGTCGACCTGCTACTGCAGCTGGCCACTCACACAGCAGCCAGGCCTACTACCTTATATGGCTGAATTTACGGGTCAGAGGAGATTGAGAAAATATTAGCGGATTTCTGTATCTTCCAGACTAAAACAATTTCCTTGTCCTAATGAACAAATATTAATATACCGTGTCATATTGCATAAGAAATAAACTACAGTGACGGTTGTATTTTCAAGTTAAATTCTTTGTTCTCTGCTGATCCAATTCAAGAGTCCGCTTCACTGACTTTTTTCCTATAGACCAGAAAACGCTCTCAGAATGGAAATCCACTTATTTCCTCCTTTCCATGGCCAACATTCGACGACTCCGATAGACCTTTCTCTGACGTACGCATGACCCGATCCTGTATATAATTTAAAGTTATACTTACACCGTTTAATGTGCCTTTAGAACTTATTGAACTATTACTATATATTTCTAAGTACAAATTCACCTCAAAGGCTTCATCATATGAACAGAATTACGAGGATGACTTTAAAAGCAATAACAGTTTTATCGGTGGAAATGCTTTTTAAACCCCCTTTTCATCAAATGCAGATACACTTTTGGGTCATGATGATGGTGTGTCTGCCATTTTGGAGGTGTCTGTGTTGGGTGGAACCGTGGAAGCTTCTGGCAGTCAAGAAAGTTGGAGTGTTCTAGGTTCGAGTACCTCAAACATTTCATTGGCTCAAGCCTCTATTTTACTATACTCCATTTAGTTCAGTATATACATGTTTTAGGTTCACTTCTGCATTTTAGTGTAGTGTTGAAACTACATCCAGAGATACATTTAAACAACTTTATCTTCCCTCTTCCATTCTTCCTCTTGATTTGCGGCTGAGTGGACGACGAAGTCGACTCCGGCCGAATGAGGGGGCGGGCTCTTTACAAATTCTACTCAGCTCTCTCTCCACTGACGACCATGGCTGAGCTCAACCCTTAAAAACTGCGGCTGGAGGAGAGTTAGTTTTAGCACCGCTCAAGCCATCCATCTAGATGTGTGTATTGGAGGTTTCTCCCAAAGACAAAAGACATGTCCATACTTGATTTTAAACCCAAAGTTGAGGAATTGTTCTTGTCCGTATGCTCTGTATTCAGAATAACAATAATAAAAAGCAAACATAGTACCGAGAGAGCGAGGGACGGTTTGAGCGAGCAAATATATAGCCGCTGCTGCAGAAGGAGAAGAAAAAAGAAATAGCCTCGGCGTTAGGCTCGGAATAACAAGTGAAATTGCGCAGCATGGGATGCTATTTTGCCAGGGTTGACAGATTATTCAGTTCGTTTAGACCCTAAGATGGTAAGGAAGCATAGTATCTAACTTCTAAAGTGAATAAAGTCACCGAAATTACTGTTATTACCTTGTATAATGTGTAATATGCAAAAGAATACATATGTCCATACACTCTAAACGACAACCCTGTATTCTGGTTATATTTCTTCTTTCTCTGTTTTTGCATTAGAGCCATGTGCTTGCTTCTTCTTCTCGTTTCTGCCCCATTGCATTCACCCAACATGGATTTGTCATCCAAAGTCGGACAATGAAGCCGGGTGCATATTGTCACAAGCTCATGAGCTATTAAACGAACAATTTACACCTTATGGCTTGCAAATACGTCTTATTTATCCTTCGTAACAAATGTCTATTGTGTACAATAAGGTATAATATAACCCAACAAGGGTATCTGTATCTCCCTTCCCTTCTTCTTTTTATTATGATCCACTTCCTGTCTTTTCAGCAAGCCTTCTTTTTGTATCATATCACCGGACCCAGCAGAAGAAGAAGTTGCTCAAGATATATCTGTCAAAATTCCAGACACTTTTTCTCCTCTTTTCTTCTTCTTCTTCTACCAAATCGCCCCCATTTCTCTTCTTCTTCTTTTTAGAGGGTAGAGTAGAAGTGTAAGCTCATAGTATTACGTACACAACATGGCAGCTGATATGACTGAAAGGGGAAGAGAAAGAGAAAGAAAAGTCCATTGGCTCAGCCAAGGGCTAAAGGGTTGACAGATCGTGCTAAATGAATCCATTTTTTCAAAAATGGACATCGATTTACATGGTGACTTACAGCTAAATTGCAATGGTTATGGGTGTAGAATCGTTAATTCAGACAACTGGCAGCCCTTAGACTCATTCACTGGCTGTGTCAGTGGCAGCAGCAGCGGCGGCAATGTTAAGGCCAGAAGTCTTCTATTTTTTGCTCAACTTCCCTAGCTATGATGGATTTGCCTTTTTTGTGTAAAAAAGAGGGAAAACGCTGCTGTGGCCAAAAGAATGAAGTAAAAATAAGTCAGCCGGTCGCTCCCAATCCATTTATTGTTCGTTTTTGCGCTCTAATGGGACTCCGTTTATGTCACAAAGATCATCTTGAAAGTGCCACCGCACACAAAAGGAACGAGGGCATTAGTTCAAGAATTAAGACACATTGTCTGAGGACGAATAAAGTGGAATATAAATGTCAGGATGCAGTTTGAAAAACTTTGGATATATTTATATATTTCTGGCAGACATTTAATTTTTTTCAAGTCTTGAAATTAAAGGCTTCTTTTTTTCAGAGAGCTTTTAGTTTACCACTTCTTTAGTGGCTGGCAAGAAAGAAAGGGGGAGGAAAGAGGAGGAGAAAAAGTAGGGAAAGAAAAACTTGGTGTAGAAGTTGAGGGTATAAATAACGCATAATAGCCCCAGCCAGCAAAGTAAAAATGTCGAAGTATACCCAGTCATATACTCACTTTTAGACTAATAAAAGTATTCATTTTAGCAAATTTACTTACTAAATAACACGTGTTTATTTAATAAACTAAATCATTGCTCTCCTTTTTAAAATTTTAAGCGGACTCCGTTCTGCTTATTCGTGCATTTTACTCTTTTTCCCGTACTAGCAAGTGGGGAAGAAAATAATTCGAAAACTTTCCCTTCAGGACAAGACGGCCTAAGCGCAAAACCGTTTTATACCCAGTGGCGGGTGTATAAGCTACTCTCTTATGGCCAGGCTCAGTACCTTGATCAAAGTCCCAATTTTCAGGAACCCAGTCCTGACCATTTCTCCAACTCAGTACTTCCTGGAGCGACTAGCTTGAGCTCAGCTCTATCTCCTTTTTTCTGGGCTTATTATAATTCAGTGAAGCTGAAATGAGACAAGCATGAACTTTAAGATACTCTGCCTAATAAACTGAGGTGAACTTCTGGAGCATAAGAAAAAATGGTCAGAAAAGAGCACATAAAAGAGACCAACTTGTGCATGGATAGGCTCTTTTGCATGCTTAAAGAAGAAAAGGGGGAAGAAGAAGAAGAAGAATATAAGAAAGAAACCTTTTTGCATGTTGGACGTTTTCTCCCTGCAGGCAATGGGAGATTACATTTTATTGTAACTATAATTACAATTATATACATTATGTAACTTCAGCAATTGACCCTTAATCGTGTTAAGAACAACATTTGCAGAGTAATTCTTCCCAGTGCCTGTCCTCCCTCCTCTCTTTACATGACAACAACCAAGGCCAGTTTTATGTACAATGAGTATTGTTGTTGTTTTCTTTTCTTCATAGACATGTTGGAGTAGGAGAAGGAGAAGAAGGAGAAGCACCAAAGTGGTCTATGGACCATGCAAAGAAGGAGAGGAGCATGTTTATAAAGTAGCTCATGTGAGAAGAGAGAGAGAGAGTCAAGTAGGAAAGAAAAGTTTTCCAGTTAGTAGTGCTACAGGCAATCTTAGTAAATGGGCCAGAGATTATTACAAAGAGAGAGAGAAAGCAGTCATGAAAATAAAGGAAAGTTGCAATATTAACTTTGGCCTCACCTACATGAAGACGAAATTTGCTCTTCCATTGTCCTTCAATTTCCGTGCAAACGTTGCATCTGCCAAAAGAGGACTCTTTGATGCAACAGATTTGCGACACAAAGCTAAAGAGTGAAATAAAGCTGCTGCTGCTGCTGCTGCTGTGCACAAAAACGGTCGCATATGCCATATGCGTCCTTTTTTAAAGGGGAGAGAGCCATTTTCAGTGTCAATTTTGTTATTTATAAGACATTTTGTGACTGCCAAGAAGCCTTCATAGTATTTTTTCACTTTCGTCATGGCGAAAAAGGCGACGAAACACCCCTCAATGCACTTTGACAAAGTTTTACAGTGGACTAGTATTGGAATAAATGCTATATGTAACCACTGTGCGAGGTGCATTTGCTGAAGATAATGACAAGGCATAAAACCCATTCACCCCCAATCTGCACAGACTGTATGCTCACATCTGAACAATTTTTAAACAAAATATTTACATTTGACTGAAGGGGAGGAAAAATGAAATGTTCACTGCGCCAAAAAGAGGAATCTACATATTTTATGGATATGCACCGAAATGGGGGCTCCTCACAACAGTTGTAGCAATGTCAATACAAATAATTTATGACATTGCTGTAGATGTGAATAAGAGAATGTAATGATGACGTCGTTGCCGCAGTCGAAACATGATCGCATTACATATTATTTTCTTGGGGGGCTGATTTCCGATACTCGTTATGCAAGGAGATGAAGGCAAAAAAACGCGCTCATTAGGACGTACAATGATATTGATGTCATATAGGATGGTATAATTTCAATTCAGCTATACTCAGGTAGTAACTACCCGGTACCCCCCTTGTAGTAATATAATGCGACTGACAGCAGTGGAACTCTATAGCTGTAATGCCAGGGACTCATGATCAGACCTTAATGTTTAGCCTTCAATGTTGACTTTATAGAAAACTTTTTAATACCCTTATTTGGGCCCCACTAACAACCTCTCCGTGTAATCCCGGAAAAAATCTCTCATTTTTGTGTGAAGTCCTGATGGGTTTAGAAGGAGAAAAATAAGCCTAGGAATATTTCATACATGGCTACAGGATCCAAAGCATCATACACAGCCTTTTTGTATTCAATCAACACCCTTTTGTTCCTGTATGAAAGGCCTTGGGTCGATTTATGCCCCTCTTTCTTTTCTATTCGCACCGTCTGGGCTCTGCCAGCTCAAAAGGATTTCGGCCTTTTTCCATTTTTTCTTCTTCAAAAAATGGGTCCGACCTTTGAGAAATAGAAACCTGGACGTACTTCCTCCCTCTTGGCCCAATTTTCCGAGCATTAATTTCTGGCTGCTTAGTATTCCTATAGGACTATCTTCCTCAAAAGTGAAGGGCCGACTTCTCCACATCGTTGTAAAAATAGAAGTTCTTTCCTTCCCAAGTCTTTATACGTGATATTATATATTGATTTATGCTTGTTCCCTTTCCATTTTGAACGAATAAATTCAGAAGGAGAAAATCTGCCTTTTCAAGCGAGAATAATACTAGAAGAACGTGTTTTGGGGTTCTTGAAAGGAAACGTTTTTACGCTGTTCGATTTTGATTTAAGCACATTTTGTGAGGTATTATGGCGCCATGCAATTGTTATATCCATGCAATCAATATAGATCGAGTACAAGAATGGTAATTGAGTGGTTTTTGAGCCCCTTCCAATAAACAAGACCTGCGTTCAATTCCCATGGCGGTGATTCCGCGAATCCGACAACACACAAATTCTGGTCCAATATGTTATTATTCTCAAGCATTGACAGTCCGAATGAGTAATGAGGAGATCAAAGTTGAATTCTAAGGGTGACAATAACATATATTATGTGTCTGGTCAAGCTGATAAATTGGATATAACTAGGACGAGTTTCTTAAACATTTTCATTTTCATTTGTTAGACTTGGAAGATTGAATGTGACCAGCATGTTCTGGAGTTTATTGAAAGGCAAAGGAGTGTGTATGTTATGCAGTATTCTGAAATCATATATTTAGAAACCGTGCTCCGGTCCCTTCAATTCTAAATTTCCCTCGGCCCAGCGTACACACAGCCGCCGACGTCTTTGTAGAATGTGGAAAGAAGAAGAAGAAGAAGAAGGAAAAAGCTTTCAAAAAAGTTGACAGTGTCAATTTGAGCCTTCAGCCTGGTGGAAAATTGAGAAAATAATTGGCCCCAGAGCAAGTACGGAAGTGTAGGAGGAATAAGGGGACAGCGACAGGAAAGGAGGAATAAGGGAGGACATGTATTTTGAGATGGAGGTATGTGTCCTATTATGATTTTTACAGACTGTACTTAAGTCTTATTTAAATGCATTTTTAATTTCATGGAGGTGCAAGAATAAACAAAGTTAATATTTTGTAAATTTTAGGTACAAAGCAATAAAATTTCATATTTAAATCCATTGACTATTAACTGCATTTTTGTACAAATGGCATCCCTGCAGCGAAGAAGCACCTTGTTCAGGTTTTATAACGCACTTATCAGCAGCAGCAGCAGCTAAGCCAATGGATATACTATATGAGTTTCCTTCTTCCTAGTATGTAATAGTGTTGAAAAAACTTTTTAAGTGCAGGGAAACGAACAAAGGAAAACTGTATATAATTGGATTCGCTTTTTTCCTTCTGAAAAATGTTTTTCTTGCCAGTTGTGTAGCGAAATTCGTGTTGACATTTGCAATAGAAAAAGTTGAAATTCTGACACATTTCTCTTTTCAAGATTGGCCCATTTTTTGCCTGCCCATCCTCACAATAAAAACCGTCGTTAATTACAAGCTGTCTTAAATCATCCAGCTATTTGTCGTACGTCCCGTGTTTTCTTTTAATCATACACACATAGGTCTATGAAAAAGTGTCGTATATAACTCACCGAGCAAAAAACACACACGTACAAAAATGGCTGCAGTTTTTTCCCAGCTCCTCTTTCTTCATCTTCCTTTTGGAGAGAGA
>LR140079.1:0-19950 GCA_900659605.1 Tisbe holothuriae
CTCTCTCCTGTCTCTCTCTCTCTTTTTCTTGCAAGTTTCATCTTTTGAAGCACAAAGACGGCAATTTTTGGGCATTATTTTCGAGCGCACTCACACGGCGGCGGCGGTGCTACCCAAGGGAATAGCAAAAGGAAAGACCTACCTGTTCGAGTCATAGAGCTACATTTTATACAGTTCCTTCAAAGTCGTAGTTCAGTGGATGTTGCCTGCTGTAAAGCAACCAAAATTCAGTTTTTGGGATGTGAAGGCACAAAAACATGACTTTCTAACTCATGCTAGCTAAGCCTTTGTCCGTATACCGAGTAAGGACCTCTAGGGGGACTCAAGAAACAGTACACGATATAAGTCGGCTTTTCTTGAGTAGGAAATGTAGAAGAGAAAACCTATAATCATGATATTATTGCTTTTTTTTCTTCAACTAAGTGTACAACATGCAACTGTCAAGGAATAAAAGGATCCATTAGAGAGCATTTTGAGTACATATTCATTAAAGACAATATCCTAGAAAACAAAGGATCTATTATTACACGGAAATTGAGTTTGATCTATCCAATCTCCTGCAGTAGCGCTGAGCCAAACCCACCTTGCCTGGCTCTTTCTACCGCCTCGATCCTTCTTCTTCTTCCCCTATTTTGAGATGATATGGCATGAGAAAGCGAGAACAACCACACCACTCACTCAGCAGCTACGGCGGCAGCAGCAGCTCTCAGGAGATGAGTTTCATATCACACCCACACGCCTTCTTCTTCTTCAGTAGCAGCCATGCTCTCTCCTTCCCAGTCATGTACTCGTCTGTCTAATTTTGAATTTGGCGCGCTTATTCGCCTCTGAACCCTTGGCCTTCCCTTCCGTTGGACCAAAGTCTTCTTCCTCTTCTTCTCACCTTTGGCTACTGCATGTGCGTGCGTGAGCTCAGCTCCTCCTCGAAACAGGGAGAGGAAAGAGAGGAGGAGAAGAAGGCCTTTCTTTGAGTTTGCCTCTGCTACCAAGGAGAGAGAGAATGAGAAAAGACTCTCTCTCTCTCCTTCTCTCTTTCTCCTTCGTTTGAGCTGCACACCGTTGCCACGCTTTAGCCCCTTCAGTCTCTCTTTCTCCTACTTCTTCTTCTCTCTCTCCCTGCTGCACAACAGCCTGTTGGCAGCAAAAGCTCCTCGTTCTCTTCTTCTTCTTCCTTCTTCTTCTATTTTGAGGGCCTTCTTCCTCCTCCTCTTCAGTTCAGTGAGACAATGTGCAGAGAAAGGACTTTGATCTGATGAGAGGGAGACTCATAACGACGGATGATGCGCAATACTAACAGATACTAATGTGACCGTATTGCAAGCCTTTGATGTTAATAGTCTCTCTAATACTACAGTTCTTACATTACTACATAAGAAACTAGATATATCCGTCATACCAGTTCATAAAGTGAAACAATCAAGTTAATGTGCTTCTGTCTCCCGTCAACCCATCAACTGACACCAAGTTACTTAAGGTAAGTGGAATATTACAAGTATATGCAAGTTTCAACTCACCACAGTTATTAGTGTAGATATAAGTGCTTTTGAGCTAGAGATCTTGGAGCTTCAATGCAATAAATGGGGTTTTAGTTTCTGCATCAAATGTATCTGGAAACTGGAGAAGAAGACATTTTCTATGGAAGAAGTTTGGTTAAACTCTTATTCGTCCAACCTATCAAGTTAAAACACCGTTAGTACCTACAAAAAAGACTATTATAACCATGTAAGTTATTTCTAGTTACATTATTAGAACCATATCCACTAGCAAATAGAAATTGCTACTAGGAATATTATACACCTTTCTATATTTCAATAACAGAGCCCTAAATACTGAGATTGATTAAATTTAAGGTCGGTCTGTCCTGACTGAAGACATGACTCGATCGATCAAAACAAAGCTATAGTCGGGTAGACAGATTTTCATGTCATAATTGATTTTAATCGAACTGCTCATAATATCAAACATAAACATGAAACAAAGCAAAAACAGATCGAGTCATTAACAAGATAGAAACCAACACACGATATCGACATTAGAAGTCAAATATCTCTTCTAACCTTACATACTACCGCAGTAATAAAGAGAAATCAGAGGCAGGGGGCAGACATTTCCTGGAAATAAAACACCATTGCGGCACGAAAATTGTTTTTCTCCCCACCTCGTGAGAAATGCAATGATTAATCCATTAACCTAAATGTGGTTCTGTCTAAGGACAAGTACTTTCAGCTCATGAATCATTCAGTTTTTCTTCTCTCTTTTTCCAGTTAAATATGATTTCGTGCAAATATCATTCGACATAACATATTCTACTCTGTGCAAAAAGTATAATCCAATTTGGAATCGATCAGCTCTTCTTTCTTCATATGTTCATGTTATGCATTAAAAAATGGACTAACATGTTTGCCAAAGGAAGCTCAATTTGATTAATATGTCATGCCAATAATGCAAACAAACTTTCTTTATGCACTTTTTCTTCAACCCAAAAACCAATTCAACGCCCTTGTTGCCAAAACTAAAACCCACAAGACATTTAAAACGGAATTTACTTCCTCCGCACTCATGAACAGAAAGAGAAACTATTACATTCGGATGCACACACGTAACAAGTTATGTCAAAAATATGTGGCAAGAAACTTTCTTGAGCTTTTGAAAGCTTCAAACGTGAAAGAAAAATCGTTTCCTGCTTTTTCTTTTTCTTTCTCAAACCATGTTGACATTTTGCAGAAGTGGTGAAAAGAGTCGAGGAGGAGTTTTAAGGGAGAGAGTGGCAAATATGGAAGAATGTGCAACAGGGAAAATTTGTCAAAGTTTTATTGGGAATTCCATGGAATCATGTTTGAAATTAAAGTGTTGTAAGCTCTTTTATGGTAGGAAAGCTCCTCCTATCCCGTTTTGGCAAGGGACTGAAAAAAATATCAAAAGAGTTTCTCCCCTGAGAGGTTAAAAATGAAAGAAAAGAAAAGCAGAGATGATCAAAAAGTCAAAAACGAGATAAGAAAAGTTTGGCCATAAAAATCCGCTTCAGTTTTCTGTCCCCAGAGGAAGGAAAAGATGTCGCCTTCTATGAATTGGGGTTCAAAAGGATAACCTTTTTACAGCCTGTAAATATCCAAAAACAGGCTGTGTATAACATATAAAATCCCCTTTAAAACTGAGTATTTATTGCCTCTCAGCAAACTTTTACATCTGAAAACACATAAAGAGTAAAAAGTTATTGAAGAAGTAAAACCCTTATGTTGAAAAACAATATCAGCAAAAGAACTGGCAAGGTCACTGAATGATAAAAAGCAACTTTCCCAAGTCACGGATGTCCTTTTCTTCAGTTATATGCCTTTGGACCACATCAACTAGAACAGATAGGAAACTTTTCAGCTTGTCCTCTGATCTACCAAAGCACTCAAACACTCTATTTTCTCCTTGCTTGTAATACCAGCATGGTTGAAGAATATTAAGTCAGCTGGCTGAGGCAAATATTGTTGAGAATGTGTAAACTATTCTCTTTCGGAGCTCTGGGAAAAGTTAAGCAAGAAAAGTACTGGTTAATATTACAGTTGGGCAAAAAGAGGGATATCTCAATGTTTACTTTGGAGAAGGAAAAAAGTACTCTGTAATAATCGATGAGTAAACAATAGACTTGCATATTATCAACTGAGGTGAATTTGAAAATACACAATGTTTGCGTAAGGCCCTATTTTTTCTCATTGCCTCTAATGAAACCACATTTCCTCCATTTCAGAAGCACTCACTACGATCAATAAAGGATCTTCAAAACAGAAAAGGGAAGGGAAACAACTTTGTGATCTGCAGAACAAATACCGGACACTCAGTGTCCCTGAGGGAGCAAAAGAGGACAAAAAAGTGAAGGAAGACTTCCCAGAGACAAGGACAAAAGGAACTAAATATAGAAGAAGAAGAAGAGTCTACAGTACAACAGCCTTCATATTGAGTGCACAGCAGAGAGGGAGGGCAAAAGTAAAATAAGCCTTTGGAGGAGTCTCCACTTTTTTGTTTGAGCAAGACCGCAAACACTCGTACGCACACACAGCTACACATATGAGACGACGGCGCCGACAACAACAATAGCAACGACGACGACGTCAGCTCAGCCCGGGTTGCAACAGCTTGAGCTCGTCTCTAGAGAAAAAGCAGCAGCTGGAGCTCATAATGGCCATGTAATGATATGTCTAAAAGCGGCCTCAAAAAAGAAGGATGATGTATCGTAGTGGAGGAAGAAGCCTTTAGCTGTAATAATCATAATCATAATCATAATAACGGTAGACTGATTACTCTGTCAACAACTAGAGTGAGGCTTGCCAGCTGCGCCAAGACTAATGACTGCCGCCTAACAATAGCTCCACTACTACAACAACAAGAGGCAATAAGGAGAAGAGGGGAGAGAAGAATGTCCTTGCTGCTACAGCGGCCTTGCCGCCAACTGAGGGGAATAAGGAGCAGCAAGAAGAAGAAAACTCATTAGAATATTGCCTAGTCGATGCATTATTGATCTTCTTCTTCTTCACCCTGGCCCTGCTGTGTCGGTTGTTGCCCTCCCCTCCTCCTTCAAATGACCGTCGCGCTCTCCAGACCCCCGAACCCACCTCTTCATTCTTTCCACCCCTATTGTTTCGACCTCAGCTCTCCATTCCACCCAGATGACAGAACCGCTGAAGAAGAAGAAGTCCATTGTAACATTGTTAACAGAGAAGATTCATTATGGCGGCAGCGACAGTGGCAAGCCCTGCAGCGGCAACGACTCCAAAGCCTTGTTGCGAGGAAGATCCGACTTCTACAAGTCCAGTCGAAGAAAAATTGCAACAGCCATCCTATTACAAGGACCCAATCTGTGAGAGCTACCGGAGCATCGTCGAGGTCATAAACCGAGCCAGTGACAGCTTCAAAGAGGGCAAAAAGTGGCGCTGCGTCACTGAAGAGCAGCAACAGCTACAGCAGAGCTACAACAGTGGGTTTGCCACGTTTGCAGAGTACAGCTCCAGGCGTAGATCACATCACCACAGGCATAGGAATCACTCGAGTATGACGGAAGAGCAGGCAGCCATGTTGGGCGAAGGGCGGCGCAGGCGCACCCTGGTCAGGCAGAAGGCGCACATGGATGATACCTCGGCTTCGCAGGAGCAGCTGCTGCTACTGCCTAACTCAGCCAGTCATGGTGCCATGGCTGATGCTAATGACTCGCAGCAGACACGGCCTGCCAGCATGCACCTGCGCGTTCAGAAGGGCCTTCCGTCCAGGCAGTGGACCGTGGACACGTGCACAGGGCTCAAGACGCCCATGCAAGAGGCTGCAGCAGCTCAGAGCGGCGGAGGCAGTCAGGTCTATCTGCTCAGACCCGTGTCAAGAAACTCAATCAAGTCGGCGTCCGGGGCTTCTGACGAGCCAATTGCCACAACCGTCATACCGGCGTCCCACCTGCGTCGCCTCAGTCCAGGCGATCGACCCCGTAGCATCACGGCCCTCAAGAGCCCCATGCGGGAGAGGATTCGCCTGGGAGATCTCGTCTCAAAGTCGAACCAGTCCAGCTTTAACCAATCCTGTGATGGAGAGCGCTCCAGTGTTCCTGGTGGGAGCGTTGGCAGGGGTGTGGCCAGTGCACGCGTGTACGAGCGCGCCCTCATGCCGCACCTTCACCAGCCTATTGGGGTCAGCGCGGCTGCAGCAGCTGCGCATCACCAGCGCAGACAGGTTCTGCGCAAGCAGCGGACCAGCGAGAGCGCCCCTCAGCAGCAGCCTGGCAGTGCCCAGCCCGCTCCCTCTTTCGGCGGCAGCAACCGCTACCTGCCCCGGCAGCACAGCAACGCGTCCGCCTACTCCAACTACAACAATGTGATCCCGACGTCGTACTCCCACCAGGGCATTACGCTCATCCGCGGCGCGTCCTGCTCGCTCGTCGACATCCCCACTTACCTCGGGCCGTCCGCAGCAGTGGAGCTCGCCCAGATGTGTGACGTGTCCGCTGGCCAGACCGTCAAACCGGTGGCGCTCTCGGGCTCAGCAGCCGCGGCGGCCGCCGCCGCCGCTGCAGCCCAGTCGTCCATGAACGGGAGCCAGAGCGGCGGGAGTGTGCGTGGTGGCAGCGGCAAGGGGCAGCCCCAGCGGCAACGCCTGCAACTCGATCTCACGCGCAAGAAGACGCAGGAAGCGCGCAAATCCGCCGCGCGTAAGACCCAATGGACGGTCCTGTGCGTCAGCCTCACCCTGCTCACCCTCGCCGTGACGCTTGTGGGCACCATGCTGAGCGTGGGCAGCCAATACCAGCAGGAGATCATCTCCCGCCAGTGGCACTTTACCAAGAACAAGACGGTGGTCATGTCGTCGGGCCACGGGGACAACACGGACCCGTTCGGGGTGCTGCTCTCAGCTAATGATGATGACGAGGATGAGAGCGCTGTAAACGGGACGGCAATTGACGAAGAGTCTTTGCCACCGACGGCGCCGAGTAACGCTGCAAAACGGCCGGCGAGTAGTGGCAATCGGAACCTAGTCTCGGGCTCGGTTCCGATCATCTTCCCAGCGCTAGTTCATGGTGGGGATCGAACGTTTTTAGCAAGACCGGGCCGGAGAAAAGATGTGATTCCGGCATTGGCGAAATTTGAGATTCCGTGAATTATAGACAACTAATTGCTAACATACCTTCCAAGAACGCTTATTTCAGTGTATAACTCAGGTGTTGAAAGAATTGCAAAGCACCACATGGTGAATTAATGGTCAACTGCACAATATTGAAATTATTCATCTCATGGATTATATTCTCACCCCTGCTTCATAGCTGGAGCAGAATTGTGTAAATTATATCCCTATTATGTGCATATACAACACTTTAATAAGAAAACACAAGAAAATTATACTAACAATACTTTGTCAATGTAGCTGTGTAACACTCATTATGGAACGTAAAATACAAACTAAACCAATAAACTCAAATAACATGTATATACAACAAAAAAGTCGTCGTACTAAGTAGTCTTTTATTTTATGGCATGATTGAAGTCGGGTTTAATTAGGATTATTTTGACTGGTATTCGTATGTTTTGACATAAAATATTTCTGGGTTAAGCTTCAAACTTCAACATCATCGTATTGACTTTTTCGAACACGTCATCAAATTAAAACCATGAAATTGGTCAGATTAGAGTGGAATATCGAGTAGCACGAAACAATATGAAGTTTTTATTTGTTGACTGGCTTTTCTCCCTCGATAAGCTATTGACAAACAGAGAGGAAAAAGTACGACGGATATATTGGATTTTAGAGGGAAGAAATTCCAATAACTTGGCCCTTATTTAAGATCACATTTTTAGACTCGTGTCTGTTTTTGTGGCTGGAAGTGAAAATGTGGACAAATTAAAAATGCCGATATTTTACAGTCTTATAAAATGCACTGATTAAAAATCCGATACATGTTCTACGTGACTTTTATAATCTGATCATGAACCTGATGTTATATCATAGCCATATTTTTACATCGTCTATTATGGCTTAAATTCCTTAAATACACCCTTTATGTATAAAATCAGAGTGGCATAAAATTCTCATTTGTCATCACGCCTCCAATTCGAGCCTCTTAAATTGGATATTTTCCCTCCGGTCTGAAAAGTTGTATTTTCAACAAGGCCGCCCAGGAAGAAGAAGAAGAAAACAATGTATATTCGAAGGAGGAGAATATATTGGATATTGGAAAAGAATTCTGCTGATCAAAAGGGAAATGTATAATTCGGAGGAACAACTTTGAGGCTTAAATAAAGCCTCTTTTCTCCGTCTGCTGCTGTCTTCTGAAATGTAAAGTGCCTTTCTAATTGACAAAAAATGAAATACTGTTGCGTCCTTTAATGTCATAATGGCTTTCTTTCCTACTGCGTAGTTCATTCATGTCAGAAATATAATTACGAGCTCTTAAACTGCTTCATGCTTTAAAAGAGCTGATTGGCATGTGAAACGGATTTAATAGGCTTATAAATATAGTAGCGATTAAATTGAAAGTTTAGGAGAGTTTCACATTTCAATGTTGTTAATGAATACAGGGCGTCAGAAATATAGCACAATATTCTCTAAAAGAAACTGTTACGCACACGCATCCCATTTCCAGATTTTTCTACCAGACTGACTAAAACCTAATAGGAGTTTTATTTCATTGTGTAAGCAGATTTTGTTACACAAACACAAGACTAAAACAAACATCAAACCTAATGGCTCTTCCTCTCTCTTTGTTGTCTTTTCAGTTCCTCGCCAGTTCAACTCTTCCTTCCATGTGCTGTCCACGCGCAACCTCAGCTCGTCCGCAACCATCGTGGAGGGCGGAAGCCTGAGGCCGCTCTCAGTGCGGCGGCCGGACGACCAACCGCCGCCTATGGGCGTCACCACCGCGTCACCAGACGAGAGGCGCCCTGCGGCGTCTGCGGCGGAGCGGCGCGCCAGACGGTCACAAGTGGTGCCCGGCACTACGCCTGTGCCCACGCGTAGGAAGCGCCGGAGGCACGGTGGCAGTATGATTACAGTGGGCGTGCCCTAGGCGCTTACTCAGGCATTACAGACCTTCTTGTGATTCGAAGAGTATAATTGGTGAAGATGTTGGTGTAATGATATTACATTTTATAGATTTTCTGTTAATCTAGTTAAATGTTTAGACAGTATTAATATATGACATAGAGTCAACCTAATATTATTTATGTACCATCAAAAACTAGATGCATTCCAAATAAGTAAAAGAGATCTAGAAATGAGAAAAGAATGCCAAGAAAAAAGTTATAGTTCAGACATTTAAAGTATAATAATATGTAGTTATAAACATAGTAAATGTCCAAACTAAATACGGAAACAAAATATTAACATAATGAAATGGAAGAAAGTATTTGAACAC
Organism: Tisbe holothuriae; assembly: GCA_900659605.1. Classification (NCBI taxonomy): domain Eukaryota; kingdom Metazoa; phylum Arthropoda; class Copepoda; order Harpacticoida; family Tisbidae; genus Tisbe; species Tisbe holothuriae. The sequence continues at coordinate 8,873 of LR140079.1, forward strand.
ATGAAACATTGTTTAGAAGAGTATAAATAAACATAAACCTATTCTGTCCAAAGACTTGTGTACCATATTCATTTCTAAAGGCCATTTTAGATACATATGAAGCTGGCTTCAGCAGAAAGTGTACGCTCTATTCTGCATCAACTCATTTGAATTCCGCGCCATTTCATAGATATTGATAACTGAAGCTGCTCCTTCCATCAATGGAGTCTCGTGGTCCGCTGCTATATCATGCGCGTGCGCTGAGTCTCGTAGGCCTGAAGTGGATCTTGTGTATATGCAGCTACAAAACGACGTTAACATTTTAGAAGCGCGCCCAAAACAAGCTGTGTACGGTTTGCAGTCGAAAAAGAATAATAAAGCGGTTGCAAGTGTAGTAGTAGTAGTTTTGCTGCCTGATAATGGATCGGCTTGCTTGAACTGGAAAAACCTGTTTTCAGTGCATCAAAGTCAAAAGTGTCATTAGAAGAGTTGTAGTTACATGGCTAGATAGTACTATATTGAAGTGTTGTTACAAATGCAATCAACTGACGTTTGTGAATAATAAAGCCACATAATCTCTGCCTAATTGCTTCCCCCACTTGTTACATCGTCTTCAATTCCTTTTGGTAAGGTACACTTTCAATGGATCCAGTTTAATATTAAGATGGCGATGTCCATGCCATTGCAAATTGCAGTTAGTAGTGACACGTGCGTTAGCTGCAGAGTATTAATATTTAATTGAGTGAACGACGGTGCACTTGTTGCTGATACGATAAAAAGCATTAATGTAAGTTGTTGAGCAGCATAACACTAACAGGTTGGGTAATTATGGTTGGTAAATTCACAGGGTGTTGCTAAATGATCATAAGTAACATCACAATAGGCTGCCGTTTCTTCTTACTTAAGTTAGGAATATCGCTCGCGCTTTGTAATATTCCGCATATCTCAATTTGATGTGAGAATCATTTTGGGTTATGTACGCATTGATACGTTAGTATTAAAGTAAAGACTCATTTTGCTCTTGTCGCTTTTAAATCATGACTTGCCATTTATTATTGATCCAATAGAAGAACAAAGAAGAAATGAAAAGCTGAGCAAAAAGGTGTAATCATCACTCATCATTGTGTCTCTCCAAGCTAAACGACTTGAAACTCGGTCAGACTCTGAGTAACGATGATAATTCACATTTGTTGCACTTTGTTCTGCACTCGACATTGAATCGTCCTTCGTGGCCGCCGCCGCAAGTCTGCTCTTGTTTGAAAGTCGAGAAGCTTTCAAATAAAGCGTCTTCGTCGTCTCAAAATGTACCCATTGCATTGCCTCGCACTGCCGAGATTGCTCGAATGCTTGACCTCAAACAAAGCGATTCAAAAGTCGGTCACATTTCGGATGTGGATTCGACTTTTTGTGAAAGTTAATTGACTGTAATTGCTGCCACAATACTTCGGGTTGAGGTACTTGGCCAACTTAATTGCTGTTAATTGCAATGTGTTTACCTACAATGAGAGAATGATGTATTGCCACCATTTGCATGCAACCGATATTGTTGCAGCCAAACTAGTGCAAATTTGCCCAACAATAGATTTGTCTTTAAAGCGTACATCGCTGATAAAACATTGACGCTCAGCTGTGACTTTCTAGCAGCACTGTGTACCCAATCATATGTTGTTCCCAAACTGCTAGGCTACGACGACAAAGCCTAGTGGAATAGTATGCAGCTCACGAAAAAAAGGAAACTACTACAATTTGCTAGCAACTTTTTATAGCTGCCTGTTGCATGTATTATGTATATACTTTTGTGTATATGGTTATGTCCTCTTCAAGCAGTTCTATTTTGGGAGCAAAAATGTTTCGGCAGTATTAAAGCTATTTTGTACCCTGGTAAAGAGAAGTACGAAAGCACATAACCTTCCTCAAGGGAATAATCTTCGCCTGAACCCATTTTATAAAACGGAATTAACAATAGAGTATTACGAGGTCGAATTGGATGGCCAATTTTCCTTGTGAGTGTGTTCATTGTATGCATATTTTACAGTCTTCCCAAGATGAGTTCAAAGCAGCCACAACGCCAAGGCCGCTGGTACTTTGGCGGGCTGGCCTCAGCAGGAGCAGCTTGCTTCACTCATCCACTTGATCTACTAAAGGTAAGCCTTAGTTATTGTAGTTAATAAATAGTTATATATGTTTATTGCTTTTACTCAGGTTCACCTTCAGACAGCCGGTGCTGAGAAGAGCGGCGGCATCCTCAGCCAGACCGCCAACATCATCCGCACTCAGGGCGTGCTCGCACTCTACTCAGGCCTGTCCGCATCACTCGTCCGCCAGCTCACATACTCAACTACCAGATTCGCCATTTATGAAGTGAGTCATGCTTTCCCTTCTTCAGAGAGAATACACCCTGCTTAGATATTCTCTTTCAAGAAGTTGTTTAATATATTCCATGTTTAGGTCTCCAAGCAGCAGTTGTCTCCAAACGGCGAGGCCATCCCGTTCGCCAGCCGCCTGGGCATGGCTGCAATAGCGGGTGCGGCCGGCGGGTTCGTGGGCACGCCCGGCGACATGGTCAACGTGCGCATGCAGAACGATGTCAAGCTACCCATGGAGCAGAGGAGAAAGTAAGGAAACATTTTTCATAAATTATCCGTCATGTAGGTCATATTACATGTAAGGCTTTATAGATCAACCAGCCACTATACATATGTTAATATGTATATTCTTGGGATTATATATGCCCGTAGTCCAGACATCTATGTGACAAAGCTTCGCCTACAAGTCAATCGCCAGACAAAAGGTACATTATATGCATGCAATAAGCCTAATCAGATTAGCCCCTAATTAATTGAATACATACTTGGTCCGTTGGCAAAGTAACACTTATGCCACTAATGCGTCTATTGAGTGGCTACATTTATATTCATGGCTTAATGGCGACCATTAGAGACCATCATTATAAGAGTAATATATATTAGTTCCAAAATTGCATTCACCTTTTTTCCATCACAAAGCCGCTATCTTGAACGTATGTAAATGTACTGCAATATGAGATAAAAAACTATATCTACGATGGAACTAATAGAATATAGTACGACTATAGCAGCCAAAAAAGGCAACAGAGCAGGGCCTAATTGATCACCCGAGGATTATGGAGAAATATCATCAAATATGTCGTATACTCTCTCTCATGGTACATTCGATCATGGTGCACGACGTGTCAGGACCTGAAAATAGATTGCAGCAGCAACAGTCTAATTGCATCTCTCGTCATACAAGAGGCTACTTGAGTAATCTTGCGGAGGAATTCGAGGGCAATTGCCCCATTTTCAGCCTTCGTGGCAAAGGAGATAATCTGATTTACTACAAGGACGGCTCACTGAAACTCTTTGGAAAGCAGGCCATCCTTCAGTGTGAAGAAGATATATTAATATATATAACGCTCTTATGCGTCTTTTTCATGGTCATTGAATATTAACTCGACAAGAATGATACATTAGCGGCTTGGGCTTCGTATTGCCTCCTTATACGAGCTGTTAATGGTTCTCTCTTCTGACCACATATCCAATCCCCGCCGTCCTCTAAAAGTCAATAGGGGCTGTGGCTGGGATGATCGTCTTTCACTCAGCTGCCCACTCCAGAGTGCAGCCGAGTGTTTGGCCTTGGTCGCCGCTCTTGTGTCTGCAGTGCTTCCGGCAATTCTCTCTATTTATTCTCTTTCTTCTGCATTGACTGCCTCGTGCTCTATTCACGTCTATAAAAAGAACGAAAATGTTTCCTTCTATAAAAGCAATGATTTATCCGCTAAAAAGTGGTAGTAAGGTAGGTTACAGGTCAACAGTAAACCTCTGGTAGAACATGGAAACTGAATTTGACAGCTGCACTATTCTCCAAAACTGTGTCAAATGCCTGCATTAAACTCTACCATTGTGTGCAACAACCATTTCAATTTCCCCATCCTTCTCGAACGCAGACCATGGAGTTCCTTTATTTCTCAGTCCAGACCAAAGACCGAAGCTGACATGATTGACCTTTTACAATGATTAATGAGTTCAGTCCTCTGCTCTCTCTCTCTCTCTCTCTCTCTCTTTCTTTCTCCACTCTCTCTCTCCTACAGTCTTGGAACTGGAAGGAAAGGAGACTCTTGAGGACCTTGTTCCCAAAGACCAAGGTTAGGATTCTGGAAATATATGTTGGGATATACCATTGAGAGAAAAAAGAGCTTTAGCAAAAGAGGTAAAAAGAGAATTGGGATTAGAGAACACACGTTCATAGCAGTGGGAGAAGAAGAGAAAAGTTTGGAAGTTCACTTAGTGCAAAATAGGTTTATTGTATACTGTTAGCAACAGTTACATCCACTTAAGATAGTGTTACTACAATTTCAATTACATTCCGTCATAGTATAATATAAACAGTATTTTATAAAGTGGCATCCCTATCATTCCTACTACACGCATACCACCGCGTACGTAGTTTGAACATACGGGTGGTCTCAGGTGGCCTCGTTGGAGTGAAAAGGATTAAAATGAGGAGGAAGAAGAAAGGAGAATTATCGGATGTATTCTGGAATCCATTAAGAGAGATTCATACCCGACATTGCATGGTCATGCGGGAATGCTCATCAGCCTCTAAGTTTTAGTATAATATCTTTTTTGCTTTGATGTTAGGCAGGTTTTTAGACTGTCCTCAATCATGGAGTGCATTACAGGTATGTTTCCAGTGAAGTTATTAATTCAACATCACCTCCAGTACTGAAAATACACTTATTTACCCCCACAGCACACGCATACCTTCAGGTTCTATTTTTACTTGCGTAATATGTGTGTTTCCTTCTCTTGTATGAGAGAATGTTTTCTTTGTGGTTTTCTTCCCACACCGGCAATTTTCGTATTCTGCTTCTGGCTGCTTATTGTTCCATTGTCGACAGGCAGGCTTGCTGCCTCACAAGACCGCATGGAATGTTGTTGTAGGCATGAGAACTGATTTCTGACATCTTAATAGTGTACTATGGATATGTTATATGTTGTTTAATAACCCAAATTCTTATGTACGTGTATTTTGGGTAAGCTGTAACTGAGAGGATCTGTTCTAATTTACCAGCTGACAGCAATGATGACTGATGAGAAAACGGCTCTTTCTTACAAATACTTTTTTCCCCAGCATGCAATGAGGTGTTTTTTTGTATCCAAGTCGTTTTTTTGTATCCAACAACGCATTGGAAGTGGTTTAAAATGTCACATTTGAACGTCAATAAAGAAGTTTTAGCCTATCGGGAAACAATTGGATTTTAACACCGTCAATGTTTTATCGGAATGACATTCGATTCGATAGTTCAAGCAATGAAACTGAGTTCCATGGAATAAAATCAGTGCATATTTTGTTTTTGCTTTCTGAATCGTCTCAACTCCTTTTCGTTCTTCGAAATACCAATAAAAACAAGGAGACAGATCGATAAATCCTGTGACAAAACTATTTAACATGAAAACCTTTCTAAAATATGAACATTTCACCAATACTTTTGGAGAACTTTATGTGGTTAAACTTTTGTACCTTGCCTTCTAAGTATCCCAATAACAAATAGTAAAGGTCTCCGAAAGACAAAAGTTTTATAATATTGTGTAAAATCGTTTTCAGACAAATCTTAATACTAAATACAAACGATGTATCTGGTTTTTATTCTGGCAGTCTATTTGGTAGTTGAAGCTCATAATTTATTTGTAGAGCGCGTCTACTGGCTTGAGCTTTTTGTGTTTTCATCTCAAAGCTCAAAGCAAAGTCAAATTAATAATGCAAGGCCGGCAGCCTTGCTCTCTAACGTTTCTATTTTAGGGAAATGAGAGAAGCGAAATGATGCTAATTCCATATATAAACAAGGCAGGAGAGTGTGAAATAGTAATACCACTCATCTCTTAGTACAAGTCTATAGCCCGATTATGTGACATTACTTGCTTGATACCTAAAGAGCACAATCAGATTAAAAACTAGCGTTCCTGGCCATACATTGGATACTATAAATAGCAAACTTAGGGCCAAGCCCATTGCCATTATGAACAGTTAATTTAGTTATTAGTCCCACTCTCCGGCCCAAAAATGCTATTTTATGCTCCTTTTGTGCATGTTTAGACTGTATCTTGTCCCTCTTAATAGCAGGGCATAAATAACAGCCATCCACTGACATATAATAATTCAGCCAACTGTTGTAGCTCAATGGTAGCAACCTGCTGAGCGGATGTTTCGGTGACGTCGTCGCTGTCTACCAGTTGCATGTTTTCTCATGGAGGCTCAACCCTCTGTAATACATTATTATGCCTTGAATATGGATGTTTAATACAGTTAGATGGTTTGAAAGGGATGGGAACATAAGCGCGTCTGCATGCTGAGGAAAAGTCGTAAATTATGCCTTGCATGTCAACAAGCAATCACGTCACACACGAAAGAAAATGAGCAGAGCTGAGGACCGAATTCACACAAATCTTGCTCGGCAATTAACCACATGGTAAGGAGTGAAATTCTCAATGTTCTTGCTGAGCTTCATGAATCTTTTGGACATAATTTTCCCAATTGTCGGAAAGAAATGGCTTATAGGACGTCAAAATGTCACTTTTTGGTCCCTTTCCTTCCTCTCGTTAGCACAAAAATCAGTCTGATTGGATGTGAAGTCCATTGGGACGACCAAAGAGAAGAAAGAAGAAGGTCGCTTTGTGACCCTTCAAGCGACAAGTTAACTGAGAGAAATGGCTAAAAAGTCGGGCTTGTTACCCTAAGAGTCATTCTTGGAGCGGAAACAATACCTGTAGGAACAACTTTTGACCTGTATTCTATTGACATTAGTATGTTACTACGGCTAAATCCCAAATCCGACCTTTCAAAAGTTTTATAAGAAAAGCCGCGTTATCATGTGACAGCAAAAGCTTAACCTTCGACAAAAAGGATGTTTCACAAGCCATTAGTGACTTATATTTGGGTGTGTTGTTTTCCAGAAAACCTCGCCAAATTGTATCAAATTTGGGTGGGTGGTCAATTAGTGAAATGGAGCTTAATAATGGGGGTATTATTAGATATTTTGCTAATATGAATGACTATACGTGTACATGATGCAGGAGTATAATACCGGCGACTATGACCCGTATATGCATTATAAAAGATGGCCCAATAGAAAATTGAGTACTGCGAAGAAACATTGCAACTTTATAGGATATGAAGTATTTTTTAAGTTTAAAATGATATAATTAAGCATTATTCTTCTTCTACAGCTACAAGCACGCCATCGACGGCCTAATGCGCGTGGGCCGCGAGGAGGGCTTCCGCAAGCTGTTCAACGGCGCCGACTGGGCGTCGAGCAGGGCCGTGCTCGTGACCGTCGGCCAGCTCTGCTTCTACGACGTCATCAAGGCAAAGATGCTCGAGTCGCCATACTTTGAGGATAACCTGACCACGCATTTTACGAGCAGTCTTTGTGCGGTACGTTACATAAATAATAATGGGAAATTACTTAATTAGACTTATCCGCTTAAGTTTTCATGATTATATGCTTACTGTATCAAATTAATAAATTGTCATAAGGCAGTTAAATCCATCAAGCTAAAACGAGTATTTTAGTTCTGAGATTAATTTGGATTAAGTCAAATCTCTTTTCAAAGAGAGCAGTTCTAGGAAATGACAATTATATCATCTAATTATTGTTAGCACAAAAAACGTTAACTAACTATCAACCTTTTGCTTCTTCTCCCTTTTCAAACATTTGAGTGCTGCATTTAAAAAGCAGCTCTTTGAGGCACTCAAAACATTTATATTCTCTTGATGAAACATGAATCCCTGGGTGACGTCATTAACTTATAAAAAGGAAATAACACACACACGGTATAATTAACTGGAATGCTGGTAGAGGTCGTTCAAATTGCGCCTTATATTCTATATGTAGGACACTTGGATAGAACAGTAGTACTTTAACAAACACTGTACAGAAGAACTTTATATTAAGTCTGAGCCTGCTAACCTCCCTTTTGCGTCTTGCAATGTCTTATACCTGGAGAAAACTGCGTCTATCCTTTAAGAGCGAACAAAGTAGTCAGAAAAATGGGATAACATTCAAGGGAACCACAAACTTCGTTTATAACTCAATGGCTACTGGACGTCATAGAACAACTGAAACTCAGGTGTGGGAACCGGAGCATATGCTCCAAGCAATAGAACTTCTTTTACCTCAAGTCTGAGCGAAATTGCCCTTGCCTGCCACGAAAATGCGCAGAAAACGGCTTTATTGGCTCGATGCAACAAGTTGTAGCGAGCGGCAGAAAAAAGCCTTTCTCTTGACATTAAAAAAGATTGCCAAGTTTGAGAGCTTCTTCTTCTCCTTGAGAGTGCGTACAATTGAGCTTTAAGCAAACAGCAGAAATGCAACATTTTGCTTTAGTTAAGGGTGTTATAAATAGAACTCCTCTCACACACTTTTTGCTGGAGGTTCAAACCCTGGACCACATTTTTAGAGTACAATTCTCGCTCTACTGCAGAGTTGTTTGGTGAGGGCATCTCCTAACTTTTTGTATTCTCATCTAGGCATAATATGATACTCACATTTTCATAAGCTACTACCTGAAGGATTAAACATAAGAATATGTCGGCTAGAGAGAGTGGTGGGGAAAAGTTTGCTGGGCGAATGCAGTAAAAGGAGCTTCTTTTTTCAACCGTCCAAAAAGAACACACATCTCAGCTTTGGAGCCTCATATTAAAGCTGGTGTGCACACATACACACCTCAGATGACCAAGGATAAAAAGTTTAGGTAGTAGAAAAAGTGCTTTTAACCTTTGGTCAGCAGAGGAGAAGGTAAAAAAATACACACGGATGCAACTGCTCTGTTGGGGGAAAAAGTGAAAGCACACAATCTCGGGGTAGAAAAGCTGCTCTGGTTAAAATTAAAGATTTGCAGTTTGTTGCTTAAACATTTAGATGTTACTTTTAAACGTGATGCCTTAATCAACTCAAGCCTGATGTGATGTTATCTGGCTAGCTGTTTAGTTACTATAATCGTAGTGATTGTGCTTCCATGCATGACATGGCTCAGGTGTGCATGGGATGTGTTAAAGGAAGCTTTGGACTCACACTCACAGGGAACTGCACGTGTTGCTTACTGCAGTCTTTGAAATATCACAAAAGATAGGATTAATATTACCCGACTTTAAATGTTATTAACAAACTAGCTTTTAGCTTAAACATAATATTCGATTATTTCTCTTCATTTGCAGGGTGCGATTGCGACGACGATGACCCAGCCCCTGGACGTGTGCAAGACGAGGGCGATGAACGCCAAGCCGGGCGAGTTCAAGGGGCCGCTGGACATCATCAAGTTCACGGCAAAGCAGGTAAATATGAATATGTCTATTATCGAGCTAGAGAAAGTATACTTTTTATTCTAGAATATCTAATTAGGCCTGGTAACAACTAATTGACATCATGTATCAATAAACTAATAATTGATATTATTAGATAGTGTTACAACGCCCACGTTAATGCTCGTAATAAAATATAACTGGCACCTAATAGACATAATTGACCATTATTGAAGCGTTATATTCAATTAATTCTTGTATACGCGTATAATACAATATCGGCTTCCACATATTTGACATATTCGAGGTTTGACCTTTCAAAGTTGATATTAATTCTGGATAATCATTAATAAGTTGCTACTGCGTAGTACATTGAAAATCATATTGTTGACATACAAAAATGTTTTACGCAATCACACTTTACCATGCAAGTACTCTGTGATTTATATACCGGTATACTACTTTCATTGACTATTTCTCCTCAGAGAGGCCATTAAGTATACATTGTAGTATTGCATTGCTGTAATAGGTAATTTGAGGCATTTTGCCCCTTGGAAGTTTATGATTTTGTCATTTCAATTAGAAACTTATGTTTTTTCTACGGTTTGCTAAGATATATAGCAAGTACACACTGTTTAAATTATCCGCGTGGTGTTAATTTTTAAATTAATTTCTTTTCCAGGGCCCAATGGCCTTCTACAAAGGCTACATCCCCGCCTTTGTCCGCCTCGGCCCACATACCATCCTCACCTTTATCTTCTTCGAGCAGCTCAAGAAGAACTTTGGATTCCTCAAAGAAGAGTGCTAAAATTGAGTGCCTAACTAAGGATCAAGTGACCTTTTTATATAACAAGTGAAACACAAAAGAGTAGATGTTTAAAAATGGTATATTTTGTATTTCATTAATTCATTAAAACCGGGTCCAAAGCACATTGTTATGACATTATATGTTAGTAGTTGTCGATAAATGGATTTATATCTTCAGTATACAATGTTTACTATATTGTTGTAACATGGTGAAGTTTAATATTAGATTATATCATGGAAAGAAGAAATTGTGAAGAATAACAAAACAGAATATGGGAACAGAAACAAAAATCATTGGCTTTCGACACCAGTTTTAATTCCAAATTTTACACGAAACAATGTGAGAGAAATGAAAACAGGAGTTACACGAATCTCGTATAATAAAAATATATACTCTATACGATCTATCTTCTTTGCACTTCTCATCTTCCTAGCGCCATCCCAATATTCTGCAGCGGGTCTCTGCTGTTCTTCCGCGGCGGGGATTTGGCACCGCCGAAGGGACGCGGGTTGTGATGGCTCGTTGGCACCTTTTGGGATATCTTGTGGGCGGCTTGGCCTCGTTTATGAAGCGGAACTACATTAAAATAACATATTATACATGAATTAATCTATATGGAGCTCTTTTTCCAATTACTTCTCTTTGAATGCTGTCCATTCTCCGGCGCTGATGGAAACCGTTGCGTCGTCTGACGTCTCCTTGGCGATGGACTTGACGACACACTGTTGCGCCTAGTTAACAAATCTTTAAGTTATTACAATCTACAGGGTGTTTCTTTTATAGTGTCCTATTGTAGAGGCTTAAAACAGGCCTTAAACAGGCCTTTTCGGAAGTACTTATGAAAATAAAAATTGAAGAAAATTTAATTATGTTTTTTATAGAAGGGTTTTAAATTCATAAAATATCTTTATATCTCTACTTGGCAGCCTTTGCCAAAACTGGTCATTTCCAGAGAAGCTCTTCAAAATGGCTC
>LR140080.1:0-19913 GCA_900659605.1 Tisbe holothuriae
TGAAAAAAGTAATTTGTAATTTGGGCAAATTCTAGAATTACAAATTACAATTACTTTGCCTTTTTGAGGAAATGTAAGGAATTACAATTGTAATTTCAAAATAGCTTAAATTACTGTAATTTTCGTTACAGTAACGAATTACTAGTATTCCTTGTCTTAAATCAATACAGACAACAGACTGTGGTCGTATCAAAGATCCCAATCGCAATATAAACACATAAAGCCTGTGGTTTCCAGATCAATATAATGAAGCAGTTTATGAATTTCTAAACTTCTAATTTATTGATTAAATTTAAACATTTATTCTAATATTATAATGCACAGTGTAGTCCTATTATCTATATCGAAGACGCACTCAGTTATACGTTTTGGACGGGCTTTGTTTTATTCTTTGGTCCTTGCTCTCTGTTCTTTGTTCTTTGTTTTATAGCTTCCAGGCACTCCTCATCATAAGGTCAAAGTAGGCGTCGTCGTCGATGGACGCGCTCAGCCCAGAGTAGTAGTCCATGAACTCATCCTCGGTGATCTGGAAGAAATAATTTTAGAGACGGGCGTTATCAAGGGTACCAAATATACTTGTTTCAAGTTATTTGTCCCTACTTTCAATAACTTTATTTAGCTAGAATTACCAAAAAGAGATACATACGCAATTTGACTATCATTATTTATAGACAATCCATTACTAATTGTAACCCCAAAATATTAACACAAATTAATATTAATGGTTCTTGAATGACATTCGGAGAGAAACTTAACGATTTCTTCGTTTGCCTGTCTGTGGGAACGATGAAAACGATTGCCTAGCATAAAATGGGAAGCAAAAATGTACGTAATCCTATTGGAAATCGTTATAAGAGTCAAGGTCACCACCTGCTGTGGTATAAACATGCGACATGCCAATACGCATATATATGTGAAGTCATTTTATACAAAAAATGATAAAATTACCTTTCCATCCCTGTTCCCATTCGGCCCCTCAAAGTTGGTCATAAACTTTGTCAAAATCTGCTCCTTGCTCATCTCCCCGCTCTGGAACTTTGGATGGCCCTCCACCTTGTACGTGCCCATGAGGTCCTCGACGGTGATGGTGCCGTCCCCGGTCTTGTCCATCTTGGCGAACGCCTCCATGATCACCTTCTTCCTCTTGCCGTTCATCGGCGGCCGCACCTTGGACAGGAACTCGGTGAGGTTCACGCTGCCGCTCTTGTCCGTGTCGAAGGCGTTGAACATGGGGCGCATCTCGGGCTCGGGGATGCCGACGCCGAGGCCGTGCAGGCCGTGGCTGAACTCGTCGTAGTTCAGGTTGCGGTTGCCGTCGTCGTCGAGGGCCATGAACCACCTACAGCCATAGGTATTAAAACTACGTTGTATACGTCAATGGCTTTGTTTATACCTCCTAAGGCTGGCGAACCCACTGTTTCCCCTGGACAGGCAAAAGTACCTCAGCTTCTCAACCGGGTCCTTGGTTGTCTCCAGAGCCTTCTTTGCCTTGGCCTTCATCTCCGACTCGGCTCTGTCGCCGGCCGTCTTGGGGCGGGACAGCGGCATGGTGGACTGGTCTTTGTGGGTGAACGAGCCCTCGTTTGCCTTGCTGGAAAAGGAGGATCAATTTTAGGTACGGGCCAAGCAAGGGTTACTAATTATATATATTATTATTACCCGCGTCTCATGTTTACAAATAATGGTTGGCTGCTGCTTTCACGACTGGATTAGAATAAAGACTGAACTGTGTTTTCTCGGTCACCAAAATTGACAATTTCAATTAGCCGGAGCGGCCTTTAACGTCATGTACATGTATATGCAATAAAGGCCGACGGCAAAAAGGCAATTTTTAATTATATATTGAGTTGCTCGGTCGATTTTTTTGTCAAACACAGACATAAGCGGTTAAAGGTCATAAACATAAACTGGATTAAATCTTGAATTAATTATCACTGAGGTCTCATCAATTTACAAAATGGGTTGTCAATAAAGTTCCGTTGTTAAACTATATTTGCTTGACTACGTTAAAAAATCACGAATCGAGTCGACATCTAAGCAAACATTGATTTAATTTGAGGTCAATTACGCCCATAAGTCTGCTACCTTCATGGTCAAAGAAAGGCTTATATTTTGTTTATACGCCGCTGCTATATGCTGTTTTATGTACGTTATTTCACAGTTAACTCACATGTACTCGTTATGGTGCCAGACTGGAAACTGAATCCATGTAAACGTTAAACAAAGGGATATTTATGGAAGTAATCCTTTGTCTTGAGGCTGTGACATAATTAACGAGTCTTTAACAACCATCAGCATGCGTTCGTGATGTGGTTTGAGGTTAACGGGTATAAATTACAGATGCATATTGTCCTGGTACGAGCTAAATATTACAAAAGGTAAAACCGTTCTGGAAAGCCTTGGTAACAAAATGTACAAAGTACAAACTGTTCCATAATAGTAATTTTAATGAAACTTCAAAGGAAGCTCATTATGACTTGTGCAATATATATCGATTATGAATAAAGGACTTGTGGTCTTGGTTCAGCTCCTTTGTTTTAAATATCATTCTTGTCTGGGGAAAATTCAGCAAAAAAGACTAGTATAAAAGTTTCCTTTGTATTGTATACAGGATTCTTATTCCCAAAAGGAACCAATATATACATATCATGCAACTTTTTTCCATGAATCAACACCTTCACACAAAGCTACTATTAATTGTCGCAAAAACGATGACCTAGTGACCTCTTTACAGCAAATCTTTTTGACATGGGCCCTGACAATTTGATAGTGAATATAGTGAATGCTACTCTTCCTTGCATGGAATGGGGGTAAAAAGGAAGCCTCTGCATTCAACAGCCTTTGCATGTTTCATGTCTTGGCTTTTTACAAGGCTCCCTAGAAAAGGGAAAGTGGATTTTTCTTTGTTATATAAAGGTTGAAAGGACCGACTTGGATGATTTTCTCCGCAGTTGTGAACTTTTGATGAGATGGGAGTATATGTTTGGGGGGAGGAATATTTCCTTGTCCAGGCATGTAGGTCCGTTTTAGATGGGCAATAAACACCCATTCTTAAATATTCAATGAGTTTCTTGGTCATTCATTTGACAATTTTCTTAAATAAAAGAGTTTATAAAAAATCCTAAAAGCTACAGCATACAATATTACCATTGAAAGCAACTTTTCCAATTACACATTGACAACGAAACAATTATTAGTACTCATTACTAAAGTTTCTCAACGTTTGCAATATTACCCGCATATTACATTTTCTTGCTACCAGATTCAATTGTACTCATATAGTATTATTAGTCAATGCACACATTTTACCTGTTTAAATAAAGTTATATCTCAATTATCCTTCCTAACACACAACTCCACTTTAAGCAAACAGAAAACTTGTTATATTCCACTCTTCTTTAAATCAACGAAGCGCCTCCAGCCGATACAACCACCATGGAAAGACTGAGGAGGAGCTCAGCCGAACATGCAATATTACCGTCCTCCACACACGTACTGTTGTAGTTCGAGACTATTCCCTCCATACTATTAAAAAGCTAATGGAAAAACAAACGAGGAAGTTGATTGGAGCTGCGTTGGGGGATTGATTAACAATACATGCATGTGTAATACGGGTATGAGTCAACATAGATTATGAGTAGAGTGCACTGTGTGTGTAATAAAGCAGTCTCTCCTGACGTTTGTCGTAGAACAGGCTTCCGCTTACCGACGCATGTCCGCGGTTTTCTATTTGCTTTTTATGGCATCTTCGGTTCTTCTTTCCGCAGAGTAAATAAATAAGCTCGTCGACAAATATGTGCATGACAGGTTTCTTTACAACCCTGGGGGTGTACTTGAAACATTATTTTCTCCTATGTCTACCTGACAACTATAATAATGTTTACAAAACAGCACATGAAACATTAGAAGCTGTTTTAACACTCTCTATGTTGTAGTGTGTTGTAGCCGTATAGGAGCTCTTTGAAATGTTTCCTCTCTTCGGTTAACTGTAAAAAGAATATCAGCTTGAAACATTTCTGTTTGAGAAGCAGTGCATGTTGTAAGTGATTTAGGCTTTACATTGAAAACAATAAAACATTTATCTGCAGCATTAAAACTGCTTAGTGCTTAAGATGAAGAAAAAATAATGCAGACGAACAGTACATATTCATTGGTGGGAAAAGCTATGCAATACGTCGAAAATTTAAGTCAAAGGTGAGTTTTATTATCTACTTATACTCCTTCATAGCGTATATCTTATTGACTTTCTTGAGCATAATATTAAATCCAATATTCCATTATCATTGATAATCATATTGCTAAGGACCGCATTGTACGTATACTTCAAAAACGTATCTTAGGCAAGAGTCTTAGTTAAATAAGTACATGGCAAGAGTGCACATACAGCACAACTCAGCCTATCTCTACCGCCACCGGCTAGCTCCTCTATCTCCTGCTTTTAAGACACCTTACAGCTCAGCTGAAGGGCAGCAAACGCAGCAACTAAGAGAATAGAGAAAGTAGATGATGATCATTACAGCAGCACCGATACCAACCACATCACAGAGTTCAGCTAAAAGCTGGTGACGTTTATAAAACACTAGTTCAAACCGCAAAACAGAGCAAAAGTTCAAACACAGTGAATGCACATGTGTATACTGGTCATGCAGAGTTAGTTAACTTAAATATCAATCTCAGCTCCGTCAAGATGGACTCCGCTCTCCAGCTCATCATCATGTCCGTGGTCATGTTCGCCGGCTCGTACTTCTTCGGCTCAGCCCCGCTCATCATGCCGCTCAAGGAGAAGACGCTGCAGAGGGTGAGCGTGCTCGGCGCGGGGCTGTTGGTGGGCACGGCGCTCGCTGTCATCATACCGGAGGGCATGCAGACCATGATAGCGGCGTATGCTAAGGCGGAGGGGCGGGCAGCGGCCAAGGATGAGCATGCAACCGCGCATGCGCACAGCCACGACGCCGCCACGCCGCATTTGGAAGGGCTGGACAAGGCGATCGGGGTGTCGCTCGTGCTCGGCTTCGTGTTTATGCTGCTCATTGACCAGCTTGCGTCGGCGTCGAGTAGGGGCTCGTTGGAGGCTGGCGGGGGCAGCAGTGGAGCAAAAAGTGTCAACTGGACGACCACGTTGGGGCTGGTGGTGCATGCCGCTGCAGATGGGATTGCCCTTGGCGCGGCTGCCTGTACGAATCAGACAGACGTTGAGATCATTGTGTTCCTAGCCATTATGTTGCACAAGGTATTTAATTCTTAACCAGTAGTCAAGGCACAATAATCATTTTAATATTTCAGGCCCCCGCCGCGTTCGGCCTCGCCACCTTCCTCCTCCACGAAGGCATGGACCGGCCACGCGTCCGCCGCCATCTCATGACCTTCTCCCTGGCCGCGCCCGTCACCGCCATCGTCACCTTCCTCTCCCTCACCGCGCACGGCGGCGCCACCAGCGAGGACCAGATCGACACCTTCAACGCGACCGGCATCGCGATGCTCTTCTCCGCCGGCACGTTCCTCTACGTGGCCACCGTCCACGTCCTGCCAGAGGTGACCAACATGGGCGGGCACTCCCACGGTGGCGGGTCCTCGGACGGAGGCTTCTCAAAGTGTGAGCTGCTCATGCTCGTCATTGGCACGTTGATGCCGCTATTGCTCACGTTAGGGCACCATCATTAGTGATTCAGTTGAGGTGGTGTACAAAGGCATTCATACAGTGAAGTGATGGGACACAAGTATTAACGTTGATAGTGCTGTTGTAACGGGTGTACTCTTGGTATAATACATAGACACTTAACCGTCTAAATGTGATTATGTGAATATATTTTGGCAACTAGGGCCTTGAAGATATCGCTTAGAAGAAAAGCTTCCTATTTTACATGATGTGAATTGCACAGCCAAAAGACATTCCGAACTGTTGTTGACTATTTTATTTATCATGTATACATTATTTTCCAAAGGAATACCATGGTTAAAATATACATATTCTAATAACTACACTGTCACAGCACCAAAGAATTTTCCTTTACATCATAAGATGAGTTCTTTTTATCTATTTTGTGGAACTTCATTGAGGTAATTTGAGCACGCGTCGTCGAGCTTGGCCACCTTTTGCTGGGTCAACTGGAAGACGTGTCTGTACTTGCCCACTTGTGTCTTAAGGACGTCTTCGGGGCGTTTGGTGCCCTCACAAACCCTGAAAACATTGCAATATTAGACACAAATTATGACAAAAGTTCATTACCAAACGCAACTAAGCTTAGCTACTAGCGATGTCAGTAAATTACCTCTTCAGATCAGCCTCCAGCTCCGCTCTCAGCATTGGCTTGGACATCTGGAAGCCCATCGCATCATACCCCTCACACAGCGCCATCCCGATCACCCCTGGCACCAGCTTGTCCCCCTCCTGCAGCCCAATGTAACTCCGCTGCTTCACCGTCTCAATATGCTCAGCGTGCGTGGCGTCCGTCCCTATACCATGTTTGTCCATCAGGGCAATCAGGTCAGCCTCAGTCAGCAGTGGCGGCGGGGAAGTCTCTCCCTCAGCCAGGTCGATGGTCGTCGGCTGGAACTCCGGCACGGATTCATAGTCCAGGATCTCCTTGTCCGACCACCGCTCATAGATGTAGACTTCGAGGTAGTTCCGCTCGAGCAC
Organism: Tisbe holothuriae; assembly: GCA_900659605.1. Taxonomy (NCBI): domain Eukaryota; kingdom Metazoa; phylum Arthropoda; class Copepoda; order Harpacticoida; family Tisbidae; genus Tisbe; species Tisbe holothuriae. The sequence continues at coordinate 6,638 of LR140080.1, forward strand.
CGTCAACCCGTGGCCGACAAACTTCTCCCCGTTGATGTCGATGTTCACGGTCGTCTCCTTGCCCATGGCGTCCCGGGACACGCACGCGAGAAAGTGGCGCACAATGAGCTCGTAGACCTTGGCCTCGTTGCCCTGGAGGTTCGCGCCTGCCTTGGTGGGGTGGATCGGAGGATGGGCCTGGTCAGTCTTCTTGCCGGCGCGCGGAGAGGGCGCGCCCTGTTCGTTGAGGATGCGTGAGGCAAAGTCGCCCCAGCGTGGATCGACAGTCTGCTTCTCGACGAGCGGTGCCAGTTTCAGCTCCTTTGGGAAGATGTTTGTTTCAGTCCTCGGGTAGGAGATGTATCCCTGCGTGTAGAGTTTCTCTGCGGCTTGCATGGTGTCTTTGGCGGAGATTCGGAGCTTGCGGGAGCCTAACTTTTCAAGTTCCTAGAAATAAGTAATGTATGTAAAGGTCCAATAAAGTGAATTTGGTTCTTACGACAGTGTCCATAGGCAGCGGCCTCCACTTGCTCTTCGGCTTGCTTTTGCACTCCTCCACCTTAGCCGTGGGCTGCTCCAGACACTGGTCATGATAGCACTGCGCCGCCGTCCTGTCAAACAGCCGCACCCTCTTCCAGTGGAACTCAACCTTGCAATCGCCAACCTTGTGCGTGACCCGGATCTTCCAAAACGACTCAGCCACAAATCTCTCAATGGCCTTGTACCGTTCAACCACGAACCCCATGGTGGGAAACTGGCAACTTCCGTAGCTGAGCAGCTGCTGCTCCAGCGAGGGAAACTTTCTCTGCAGCCGCATGGTCTGGAAGCGCGTGAACGCCGCGCCGATGCGCAGGTCCAGCTCTTGCCGCACGTCCACCGCGCGACTCGTAAGCAAATCGGGCTGAGTCAGGTTGTTGAGAGCGCGTTCAATGGATGGGAATGTGATTTCTGAGAACCTTGCTCGGAGGACTCGGAGACTCGGTTTGACCGCTTGGCACACGTCGATGACCTCGAAGCCGATGTTTTCGCCTTCGCGATCGCAATCGGTCCAGATGATGAGCCATTGTGCGTTCTTTGCCTCACGCTCAAGAGTTCTCTGGAAGTATAAACGAACATTAATAGACTGACTAACTGATAATTTATAAAACCTTACCCTGATCGGCATCATGTTGTCCCTGCACGTCTTGTTCACGGGCAGGTCGAACAGCTTGAGCGGCGGGCACGATTGCCACTTGCGCCACTTCTCATCAAACTCGAGGTTGAGCAGATGTCCGGACACGGACGTCATGCTCATGTCGCACTCGCGGCCCTCGACCATGTACTTGAACTCGTAGATCTTGTTGAACTTGGAGAAACCCTCACGCTGGAATGAAAACATGACATAACAACTAATAATGAATATAAGCACCAATTAATTACCCTAATAGCGTTGCCACCGGCGAGTATCTGCGCAATGTTCTTGGCCGCGTCGTTCTTCTCCGCCACGTTGAGCACCTTGATGCCCCGCCCACCAAAGTTGTTTTGCTGCCTAGGTGGTGCTCTAGTGGCAGCCCCGCCCCCTCCTCGACCTCTTCCTGCATTTGTGGCCACTCCTCTCGTCCCGCCCCTCGCTCCTCCTCTCGTGCCCCTGGTGGCGGTGGCGTTTCCTCTGGCTCTCTTTGGCGGCATTGCCACGCCCACTCTGAACCACGCCCCTAAGCTCGATGTGAGTCTTGCTCCTGCAAGCAAGGATTGGAAGGCGAGCATTCACTTTGGAGATGAGAAGCTTCTTAGATTTTAAAAATTGTTTTGGACTTTTTCTGTTTTGTTATTTTCCGCCAGTGTTAAAGGGACAAGAAGTTCAAGAGCCAAAAATAAATTAAATATATGCAAGTATTGCATTAAAATATACAAAAATGCGTCATAAATTTATTTAAAGCTAATCAAAAGAACTATTAAAAAAGACTTTACTTAACAAGATTGTGTTTTAACGGCGTATTTTCAACATTTTAAAAGTATATTATTCCTTTTCCGATTGCCTGAGTCCCTCAAAATGAAAACAAACTGGGAGAGAAATTTCGAGACATTTGCGAGGCACCCACATTCTACTCATTAAATTATTGTAATAAGTTCCTCAATTATCCCATTAACACCACAATGAGCCTGCTTACAAAGTCAAGGTTACTGGGCAACCTCTACCAAAGGTAACATGTTCTATTATATTATGCCTATATAATTATAGATAGTTGATCATATTTATGTCCACTGTGATTCAGATGCTTGCTCCCTCGTCCTCTGTCCACGACGACCCTGCACCGGTCTGTAGGCGAGCCCCACCGGGACAACCCGGCCATCGTGGACCCCGACAAGCCCATCGCATTCACAAAGAGCAAGGCATTCAAATCGGAAGGACCCTACTCACAGGCAAGAAACAACTTAGGTTAAGTCTTTGTATATGTTCTATTGTTAGGGAACTTTGACTTAGTCCAAGTCACGTATATTTTCTTTATATTTTATTCCAAGGTTCCATGCGATATTCCTTATTAAATATTAATTTAATCAAGAATTTTGACCCAACATTTCCCAATATATTTCACCTAGTAACGAGGCTTATATTTATGGAATTACGGAATTAAGCAATTAATTAAATATTTTCCCCCTCAGGAGTACCAGCGAGAAGAGGCTGAGGCAGAGAAGCGGCCGTGGTTCGAGCACATCCTGGTGGTCGGCTCCGCGGCATCCATCCTCATCTACTTCTGCATCCTCAGGGAGGAGAACGACATCGATGATAAGCTGACCCATGGATCGCTTTACGACAGGATTGATGGGTTGGAAAAGTCCCACGTTTTACAGTCAATCAGGTGAGATTTTAAAGAGCTTTTATGTTTCCAGTCTGTTTACACTGGTTTTTCGTTACATTTCAGGTTCTATGAGCGGAACGGCAAGGACACGACTGCGCTGAAGAAACGGTTACAAGAGCTCATTGAAGAGGAAGAGGAGAAAAGAAAAGCATTGAAAGTCAAATAGGAAGATTTAATACGTAATAGAGACTGTTCCAATTGTCTATATTTTGAGCTTATGCTGGCAAGTAGTTTTATTATTAAGTACTATAGGTTCATATTTGTCATTTTCGGTCAAATTGGTTTTAGTCTGGAAGTATTGATGACATTGGACTGGCGGTGGAGGACGAGACGAAGGGCAACCGGTTCATGCCGAACGCAATCTTTCCTATCGTTCTGAAAAAAGAGAGCGACAGTTATTCATATTCTTGGACATTAGTTCTGCACACAGATATTTATTAGTAACCATAGATTGGTTGCCTAAATGGATATGATGAAGTCAAAAAGGTATATCTGCGCTGCTGTTTGTCAAAACGGGTTTTGAAGGAATCCATTTTGAATTTCTGGCGCTTGCGCGCACAGCGCAAGCGCAACAGCTCCGGTTGAGGGGAGGAGGCAGCTGATTTTTATATAGCGGAAAACACCCGTTTTGCCTCTCCCTTTGTTCATAAAGGCCGGAACAGACGACATAGAGGGACACCGCTTTTTAGCGGTCGTTCAGCGATGCCTCATTGCAATTTACCGTTTTCATTGATGAGCAGCATTTAGCGGCACAGACGACAAATCAGCAAAAATCGATGAGGCACCAATTTTCCAGTTACTGAATGTAGACACCTTTGAGTTAATCTTAATTTTTAATCTGTAAAAAAGTAGTTTTAAGCTTTTCAGGCCGGGGAAGTAAGTGACTTTAACTACTCAAATATATACTTAAAACAATTATAAAATTCCTTGTCACATTTCTTTTGAAACTGCAATTTTATACATGGCTATTAATGCATTTTTGTATTTTTACTTTTTGATTTCAAAGGTGTTTGCTGCGTCGAATTTAGTTAGGCATTTTTGGCGAATTTTTATCATCATATTTTATGCCATTTTATGGCATCTTGCTAGCTTTCTAGGAGTTAGAGCCGCGAAAAATTTGCATCATTTTGGCACACCGGTTTAAGGTTGGTGGTTGCCAAACCTGATATCAGGAGCCCCGCAATTTGCTTATGTGATGTTGCAATTTGCCTTATATTTTGAGAAACTCCTAATCAATTTTGCAATTTATTGAATTGCAAAAATTTGAAGCAAGCCTAATTTATACCATTCAATAGAAATTGGTCCTTTATCAATGATTCAACAATGAAGTACCAATAGAAATTGATATCCTATTGTCATGTGTCTCCATAGATTGTGTTCATTGATCAAAAATCGATTTTTGACCGCTAAAAATCGACTAGATAGCGGTTCTCTATGTCGTCTGGTCCGGCCATTAAGGCTTCAATTATTAGTGGAGTGTATTATATATGGTTCCAATCTATGGTTACCTTTACAGATCTGTGGTTCTGCATCTGAAACTACTAATAGTATCTAGCAATTCCATGTACGTTAGTTCTTACCGTATGACAAAAACTATCCCGACGAGCAGGAATATGAGGCAGACTACGGAGAGTGCAATCATTTGGAAGACGCCGTGATCCTCGTCGGGAGGGCGGTAGCGGGATAAAAGGGCAGTCTGGAAGAGTAAAATATACAGTATTTTATATTTATATTTCCGATAGTAACTGAAGAGTTTAGCCACGTATATAAGGGTATTCACTCACCCATCCTCCTTGCTGCGCCATCCACGTTGCCACGTCCCTCTCGACCACCACGCCCATGGTCTCCACCAGACCAAACAGGTACTCGGGGTGACCCTGTCGAACGCAGTCAGCGGCCAGACCACCGGCCACGCAGTACAGAGACACAATCTTGCCCCAGCTCACGTCCAGTTTGAAGAGCTCGCGGGCGACTGAGCTGAGTACGTTGCGGACAGACTTTTCGGAGGTGATGGTTACGGCGACCTGAAATATATGTTGGGATTATATTTCCATTTTTGATAGTATGTTGACTAGTTTCTTTGTCCATTACAGGCAAGTAATTGAACAAGATCTGTAAAGTATCATCTGTAACTTGCTGGCTTTTTAGGCAGCATAAAATGTCTAGGAATATGTTAATTAATATTTGAAAAAAATCTTCGTGATTGAACTTGTGCCTCATATCTTTGCCAACTATTTCAGAAAATATAACCGGATAATCCATTGCATTGACCAGTCGTTCAAATCTCTTGTCTAAAAAAACTTACTGTAAAATCCCTATCGGTCGGAAAACACTCAGTGAAATTAGACACCATTCGCATGCTGGAGTCATCGTCATTACTGCACACAATTTATCGCCGTGAAATTCCGAATATCGTAAAAAAGAACCTTTCATTGTGCGTCTCTTTATAAAGCACTTCTAATGTACTTGCTCATGCACACATACGCTCATTTGAGCATAAATCATGTCTTTTAGAGCACTCGCTCGTTCTTCCTACGCGATAAAGATCGCATGAATGAGCGGTGGGCTCCCGGAACGAAGAGATGAACTTGCAGTTAAAGGATGGTATACGAGGTGGAAAGGGTTGCCAGAACCTAATTATTAAGATAATGAACCAATCTGGCAACCCTGAATCGCTCCAGGCAGATTTATCCCCTTCTTTTAACATTGCCCTTTGAAGTCTTAATATGCATACGGGGCACATACATACACAGTCTTCCCGGTTGCAGTGGTAGCAATTTTTAAGCCATTACACTACTAAGACTCGTATGAAAAGGAACACAAAAAGTTGAGAGTCATGCACGAAGCCCGTTTTTTGCTCCTTGCATATTTGATGTGCCAGTCACTCTTGTTTGATGTCGATAACAATGCCAATTAAGTAAATTATGCGCTTTTAAAGCTATTTTGCTACATATCTTAAGAAAAAATATTCAAGTTACAAGGAAGCTACAAAAAGTAATCCTTAAAATTGTATATAGTTTTTCCTCAAAATATTACAAGCAGAAGTCAAAGCATCATCAAATCATCACTAGAATGACCTCAGCATATTTTCCTTGTTCAATCTCCTGCATAGATATTGGAAGATAGAATCCTTGACTGCCACATCAGACATCATCAAAATCGTGCTCAGGGCTTCCGAGGAGATTTTATTTTTCTCTCAATCCCAATGAAACACAGGCCTTTAAAGCACTTTACTAGCTTATATGATGATTGCTACATGCACTTTATGAAGTTTGTACTTGCAATTATAGGCCAGTGTTTCGTTGGGCTTACTTCCATTATGCATCAAGTCAATGTTAAAGAAGAATTAAGGAAAATATTCTCAAGGCTACAAAATGAGTCAGCAACTTTACCGAAATGAGTTTAATTCCTTTATTCCTCATTATTGCAATGCCCGGATGTTTTCAACGTTGCCAATTATAAATCCCAACTCCTATTGTATTGCTTCGTAGAACAAGTGTATCTGTTGCCATTTTAATGCATTTTGTTTGCATTTACAGAGGGGGGCAATTTGCAACATATGATAGTGATACACTTGCTTTTCCATTTTTCAAGTTCAAGATTTAAGAGGAAAATTGCATATGTTGTAAATAAAGTGTTGGGGATATAAAACATGCATCGTTCTCAGTATTTCATGCATTCTACAATCTCGGTTTATTGCTAGAAACCCCATCATACGTGCGTACCTTTGACCTTTTTCTTAATTTTTGATTTGATCTGGTCAATTATAATTTATGCATGGTTGAAGCAAGATTAGAAGGGCATAAATGGGGCGTTCTGGCCTGCATTCATATCAAATATACATTCTTCTCCTTAACTTAATGAAAACTTAATGAAATGAGTGCAAAGGAAATGCCTAGCCCCGACATTCTTTTACAAATTATTAACCTGTAAGCCATTCAACAAACGTAATCAAATGTTGTCACTTTATTTCCTCTACCTGTCTACAGACGCCCGTGTACAACTTTGGATGGAGCCTCTCCAACTCTATGCCGATGGCCTGCAACTGCGCAAACACCTCGCACACGATGATGCCGCCGGGCAGGTTGGCCATGGAGCGCAGGCGTTGCAGCCCCAGCTTCCGGTTGAACAGCCCGCAGCGCTTGAGGCGCGCACGGATGTACTGGCCGCAGAGGCTCTTGGCCTGGCTCACAATGTCAGTGACGGAGACCGTGCGCCAGCCGATGGTTGTAGACAGCTTTCTGGAACATTAATGTGAATATTATATGATTACATTAAAGTTTGTCAAGGGATTCTGTCGAAGGAATTTATTTGTAAACAATATAAAAATTGCAATATTATGCTTATTGGTTATAACTTTATTGGCTATGCATATCTTTGGAGCCTGCGCCATAAGTGACACCAACATGCTGACATGCGCATCTACATATCTAACAACGAAGTATATATTGATAGCTATAGAAACTCTATACTTGATTTACGTTCAATTCAATGGCTAGTAACACAGCAGCAGCCATTTTTTATTGAATTTGCATTTTGCTTCCAAGTGGCCACCTCCAAGTGAATGGAAAAAATATCCTGGCATTTGTCCATTTATTGTTTGCAAAAAATATTATTATTCTTTTGGGCGGAGTCCGTGACTTTCATTGAAATGGACGTTGAAATTACTTTACGCTTGGGGCTTAACATGTAATAACACAATTGTGTGCGAACGTTACACTATAAATGATGTATTAAACCAAAGTAAACTTTCCATTATTCTTTACATTAAGCGATCACAAAGTGTATATTTGCTACGAAACCATGACGCTCTATTCGATTTACATATTGTAGGAATCCCCGAATGCGCATGGTAATATTTAAATTTTATATCGCCGTCTACAATATGATTGATGATGTTGTCAATTGAAACAGTCTAACACATATGCTTCCTAGTTTCACAGCCTAGCATTGCTGGTCTCTACTAATGTTATTTAGGATATTTTTTGGAAAAATAACTGTATGCATCTACTAATTAGTTCTTCAAAATCCTTTGCAAGTTATTTTATTTTCCTACCTTGACACCGCATCACTGACATTGGAAAACCGCCTAATCCTCCTATTCAACGCCGCCTCAGGCAGGTCCAGCCCCGCATACGGCCCTCCACCACCCTGCGCCCCTCCCAGCCCCGCCAGAGACGAGGACACCGCGGCAGGAAACGACATCTTCCTCCGATGGCTGTTGAACAAAACTGGCCGAGTCGTGACCGTCTTCCGACTTGGGCGGATCGGAGGGCTGGTGGACGACATGGATGGCGCTGATATGGAAGAGGCCGTCTCCTCGGCATGCTCTGTGATTGGGCTAAGCTCGGAGGATAACGGCAGGCTGCTATCGTCGTTCGGAGGCTTGGACATGATGCTTGTATCGCTCTTATCCGTCCATACTGGTTTTGAGTGTCTTATTGTTATTCCGATTGGGTTTTGTGACCGTGGACAATCCGTCAGATTCACACTCCGCAACCCTTTCTCGTCGAATCCATCAAAATATCTCTTCGGAAGACAATGGGAGATTCTTTTTGCACTTTTATCTTTATTGAGTGTGTCACGCCCTGGAGGCAACTGATAGGTATTGAAGTGCACAGCTTATCAATTTATCTTCTTCTTCCACGGAGGAGAATCTTCATTTTTCTTCCTCAATGTTTACACCTCAACTCTGTTTATAACTGACTTTTAACACTGCTGCATGCTCGGAGAAGACTAAAATAATAATATGTGTGATCCTTGCGCTCCTCGGAGGTGCACCCTCCGAGCTACCTTCTCCTCCGAGCGCAATGCACAGGTGGATGTGAAACTGCCTTTGTGCCTCTCTTCCGAGAGCACAGCATGCAGGGCGAGGAGGACTCCTCGGAAGCGTCTGCGTGTCCTAGCTCCTCGGAAGAGAAAAAGGGCGGTTAAAGTAGAACTCGCTGTAAATCCTCTCATTAGACGCTTTTGGCCACGAAGATGGAAGAAAATCCTGTTATGGAAGCATGAAGAAACTGCTTAAATAGCGCTTTAAAAGAGACTCAAAATGCCTCACGCATTATCGACGGAGTTGAAAACATGCAAATGCGGATGCTGGAATGATGGAGTATTTATTGACGGTTTTTGGCGATGACCGCAAAGAGTTCCACAATCAAAGAGCACATTATTCTTGGCTGGAATGTTAAATATTCAAAGTAGAGATTGTTCTACAATAGTCAATGCTCACCCTACTGTAAGTTAGATTAGCACAAGAGTCAGCCAGTTCCTTTTCAAAACTCATGGATGAATTGCCAATGCCATTGACTGCATGGGTTCGTTATCACAGATTGAGAAAAAAAGGGATATTTGGCGGCCGGAAGAAGAAGAAAGGGAAGAAGTATTTTTCTCTTCCTTCTCAAGGCAATCAGCCTGCTCCAATTTTTTGTGGAAGAACAAGAAATGGCCGGACATACATATTGGAGGCAGCTGAAAGAAGGGATATTATACACATTGTAAGACAAGGTGGGAAACACAAGCTTAGTATGGCTTATAGAGACAACCCAGTATTTTAAAGTTCTTGCTTAGTAATATGTTTCATTTTTTGCACAGTGATATCAAACTACGTTTTGCTATCCTTTCTTTCCCCTAAAGGCATTTTCTCTCATTCTACAGATTGCACAAAAAGATACGAATTTTCCCCCTATTATTTCTTCTTTCCCTTTCGTGTGAAAATGCGAATGAGTCCCTCTCGCAATTTCACCATCATATTGCCTCACATATTCACCTTTCTTTGCAGATATGAACACTCAGCATACGCATATAAGGCAAAGAGCGAGGCACATATGATTCTTTTAATAGTCTCCGTGGAGTACGCGACAAAAACATGACACTAGGTTTATCCTCATCATTTATCTCTGTTACTTCTTTAAAAGCTCGTGCAGAGAACAATATAAGGGAACCGGTTTTTATCCTCTTACTATGTGCAGTATTCAGGGGTTTTGTGCATTTATTAAGCTCATTCTGGCAGCCCTAAGCCCAGCTTATATCATTACAATGGTCTGTGAAGATCGCATTTTGCGAGCTCAAGCAAGGACAGACAGAAGACACAGACAAACAAATAAACATAAGTCATATGGCCTGTGACAAAAAAGCGGACGCTAGGAGATGGATTTGTTAATGTCCTCTGCACGTTTCATGCGTATATGAGGGTATAAACACAAGTATGAGACTGTGCCAAGGTGTCAATATACGACATGGCGAATGCATATGCTCGTCATAATGCATAACACTGTACTAAATAAGTAAAGAAAGTACTAAGGGACGCAACCTAAAAAAGAATTATCTAAGCTATACGTTCCTGTTACATATAAATTATTTACAGGGTACAATCACCCGATAAGAAAAGGTTGCAAAACTCATGTCAAATTTCCGCCAAAAAAACAAACTCCACGAAGTTGGGGTGGTCTTGTGACAAGAGGAAAAAGGAAAAATACAGAGAAAAAGGAAAATCCCCGGAAAAGGGCGAAAATGAAATGAAAAAAATATATATTTTAATGTGTGGTTTACTAAATGTTTGCTTAAATTCAGTTTTCTCCTTATAGACAAGTGATAAGAGTCATACGGTTCCCGCTTTTAGATATGTTTCTTCCCCCCCCCTTTTCTAGGAATTCTCAGAGATCAATACAGTACTGCATTGATCTCTGGGAATTCTCCTTTTTTCGAAGTTGTCCGAGACCACCCCAAGTTCCCAAAGTTTGTTTTGATGACAGTGGTCTTGATACATTTTAATTTAATCTTTCCAATTTTTTCCCCACTGTGACAAAGGTTAGCTAATGACGAATTGTAGGCGCTAGCTATGTATAAGTCATGCATTAATATCAAGCCGAATATAAATCAAGTAGGATCTATGAGTGGGACGGCTTCTTACTCCTAGAGGGGCAACGGGCTTAAAAGAGTGAGGCCAGTAAAAAGCAGAGAGGTCTAGTTGCAAAACAAACGTTTGTCTCTGTGTATACGCTCCCCTCTCCCACTAGGTTGCGTGATTCTGTTTCTAGCAGTTCCGTCTTTCCGGCCTGGCTAGCTGGAGCAGCAGCAGCAGCAGCCGTTGTGCACACGAGACCTCTCTACTTTTTCATTAAATAAAAAATTGGCTTCAAATTCTCTTGCCCAGTCTGGTTGAGCGTTGCCCCTCTAGGAGTAAGAAGCCGTCCCACTCATAGAGTAGGATTTAGTATCTGATCGGCCCATTGAGCTCGCAGCTCTATTGTTCCTCCTCCCTCATCTATGAAGCCATCCATCCTTTTCACTTATAATATTCCAACGAGGTCCCTTTTCAGTCCGCAATTGACGTAGTACGCATAATGGGAGCAAGGGAAGCTCGTTAGAGTCGTATCTTTTGCACTACTTCTTATGACGGAGGCCTTGGGTAAAAGTGGGGGATTGTTATTTGTGTGCTCAACGGTAATCTGATAGAATATCCTGACGGTTGAGAATATTCGTTGCAGCATGTTTTTCCGGCAAAAAAACTATATAACGATACGATCGAAAATGTTTTTTGGCATGGTTGGCATAAACAAGGTCATCATCTTAGACTGGGAAATGTATTATTTTTTCAGGATGTGAACTCTGCTTCGTTTCATCTGGATATTGTAAAAAGTGGGCGCGAGCGAAGCCATAAAAATGGAATATTAATGGGATTCTTCTTGGCTAGATATCGAGTGGGCTGCTTACGCGTGATTGTAATTTTTCAATATGTTCGAACTCCTCTTATCGAATATTTTCATCGATTCGTGATCGACATTTGCCACCAACTTTGACTTTTATGGCTGCAAGAAAAACAATTTTGAAGGACATTTTCGGCTTCTTGTGGAAAAGTCAGTTTATTATTGTTATTATTATCATTGGAAAAGAATGTTTACGGTGATCTCGACGAAGAAAGAATTTTCATTGGAGGATATAAAATATTTCTCTGAGGTGAATTATGCCCTCGAGGAAAGAAGAATTGTTTAAATTCCTTGCTTGTCTGGACAGTTTACGATTTGCCGTGGAAATAGTTTTAAATAAATTCCATTAGCTACCAGATATCTCTACATGTATTATTTAACTCCACGCATGCTAATACAGATAAGCCAGGTTTATACATATATCCCACTGAGAACACACAGACGCGGCTGTCATGCACCCACAGGGTATTTTTGCCATATTGGTGTAACATCTACAGATGTGGAAGCAATTCTATGGAATCCCTCTGCCAGGCTAAAAAAAAATGGAGAGCTATCGCCACAGTACGTCATTGGAACTTATAATCATCCTTTCCGTCAAAATGTATTTTAAATGCTATCAAATAATGCATTAAATTGCATTGAAATCTATTAGAGGGAAGGAATTATTACTGTGTTTCAATAGGCAATATATTCCCACTGATAGATTGACATTTTCACTTAATCTTTTATTCAAGGGATATTTACAAAATATTGGGCAATAACATATAGAATGTGTTCGTAGCATAGTTAATTCTTAAAATCATTTTAACGATATTTACGATAAGCATTAACGTTGGGCTTTAGCGTAACAAGAGATTACAAGTAATGTTTTTTTGTAATAAATCATCTTTTAAAGTGATACATGTATTATCACTTCAATTTTCTATGTAGTGAAAATCAAAATTTTAACTTAAAATGGGCAGTCCTTGTCGTATAACATTTTTATGGGAATGTGCTCCATATTTATATTATACAATCCATTGAATACCCTACTCTTCTTCCTTAAAAAGGAACAGCTTACAACAGTTATGGCAGTTACGGAGAAACACAATTTTTTACTGAAATTTTATTTAACGAGTTTACTCAAAAGTAATACCAAACGTGATACATTACTTTAGCGAAACATAATATTAAGAGTAATCCAAGTCTAGATATATAGTAATGTCTAAATCCCTGCTTTTAACATCAGTTCGCTCAAATTATATTCTCGGTCTGTCTGTCATGGATCTCGATCGGCAAACATATGTTTGCAGTGACTCAAAAAGTGACTTAAAACGGGATTCATATCAAAAGTGTCAAAGAAACCAGTGTTTTTGTAAGGGCAAGAAATCTGACATAAACACGAATGTGCCTAATTCCATTTCCAAAAGGGAAGCGTCCCCACCAACATCGGAAATTGAAAATGACTTTAAGTACCATGTGAACAAGGGAGTTGTCCAGACTTTTTACCAAGAATGCAATGAAGAAATCGGAAAGGTACTTGTATAACTTGAGTTACCTACATTATATTTTTATATTGAAACACTGATGCGTTCATTTGACAATTAGTATTTTGCAATGGTATTTTGCAACTTTCGTATTTTTATACTTTCCCTCTAGACTAGTTTGGCATCTTAAATCTATGTACAGGGTGTTTTTTTTAAGATGTAATAAAGTAGCCCCTATCTAACTCCTTAGAGTGAGGATTTAGAAGGTAGCTTATGAAGTCAAAAA
>LR140081.1:0-19909 GCA_900659605.1 Tisbe holothuriae
CTAGGCTTCACCTATCTGACTGAAGCTCTAGGCGACTACGGCACGTACTGGCTGTTTGCCGGCTTCTGTACTGTGGGCGTGCTAGTGACGGCAAAGTACCTTCCCGAGACTAGGAATAAATCCCTTCGAGAGATCCAAGAGGCGATCATGAGATAGAGGAAGGACGTCCCAAGGGCGAAAAGAAGGAGGAGGTTGTGGCACGTCTGAGTATTTAAGAGCTTTGTCAGATTAGGTCTACCAGGATATACAAGAATTGATGAGTTGTTATGATAATTGTTTACGATCGATGCTAAATAGTGATTCAGCCCTGTGATAATTACTATGATGATATGGAGCAGATTAATGCTGGGAAATGTTAAATGAGAAGGGAAGATGTAATTCCGGATTGATTTATATTAATAATAATTAGTGCATAAACTCAAATACATCTGATGATAGAAAACATTCACTGAATTGGTATGAGAGCATCTTAAACAGTAGTCCTCAATAAACACTAGTTATTGCTACCCATAGCGTTAGACAGTTAGTAACAGAATAGATAACGTCTTTGTTTCTACCTCCTTGCACTAGATAGGAAACTAGCAGTAACACCGCTTCGAGAACTACTTGGGATTATTCAAGGCGTTTCTTTCCTTCGCTTGTTAAGAGGTCATAACGAAGTTCATTAAGGTTATCTGATACGATCTGGAAATGCCAGCTGTAACTTTTTCGGAGATCGAAACAATCTTATATTTTGTATTTTCAAGCATTGGGAGTAATTCATAAATGTAATAGAATTACAGTAATTCTTTGATGTTTTGGAAAAGTAATTGTAACGAATTACATTTTTCTGAAAGGGCAAAGTAATTGTAATTGTAATTCCAAAATCAGGTAAGAATTACAATTACATTTTGTTAAATTTCTATGAAGTAAGCATAATTTTCTAACATGATTTTTACTCTGAAATTTTTCTTCAGATAAAAGCCATCAAAATATGTTTTACTTCTTTGTTGGATCTTATGACAGTATCTGATTGAGTAGACATCCTTCTCATTCTTTAGCTAAAATGTAATTCTTAATGTAATTTGTAATTGTAATTTTTGAGCTTGCTGAAAATGTAATTTTTGAGTAACAAATTACATTTTTAAATCAATGTAATTGTAATTCTTGTAAAATAAATGTAATTTCCCAATGCTTGTGTATTTTCTGCAACCGAGCCAATGATCTGTGGGAGGAATACAGAAGACAAGCTTCCCTTTTGTGTCTTCAAACCAACGGTGTTACGATGAGCCCAAGGACACCTGTCCAATAATAAGCTTTGTGTTCTCCCTCCTTGCATGTTGCTCAACCTTGGCCCAAATTACAACTGAGTTCGATCTTGTATTTATTCCAATTTCAATCGCTGTCTACTCTGGAGTACCTTGCCTAACTTTGACGCACTCAAGATATGCATTTCAGAAAGTGGAAAGCCCCTCCTTAATAATTTTGAGTCTCTGACCGACGCTTGACTATGAGTACTTGAGGTGACCGCAGACTAGAGTTCGACAAGCTGAATTATATATTTTGCGGAGGTTGGCCTCATATTAATTAATTTTGCGTTTTGACAAAGTCCATTGTCCCATTAACATTCCCTTGCTACTACTTCTGCACTTCTTTTACTAGGAAATGCCCCTTAGATAACTGATTGCAACAAGAAAACACTGGAAAGAACTTAAGAATGCACCTTTGCACACCCACGAGTAAATGCGTTTTCGCTATAAGTGTCATAAAAGGTATCGATGGTTTGAGTATAAAAAGAGCGTGCGACCTAAAAAGAAATAAGTTGTTCTTCCCTCCCTCTTTCTCTCCATTCCGTGCCTAGGCTTTAAAAACGTCACTACTCCCTAGCTATGAAGGGAGGAAAAGAAGACCTATATTAACAATAAGAAACAAAAAAGAGACTTGGTAGACAGCATAAAACGGGGAGTCCGCCGTCGCCCTTCTTTCTGCCACTGCTTTCACGCCACCGGCCGCTGAACTCCTCATAGGCAATATCCTTCTCTGGCCTTCTACACGAAATAAAAGGTCTCTCTCCTCCGAAAGTAGTACCTTGGTTGCAACGGTTGCCTTTCTTATCCTTTCCTTTCCCGACGACGACGACGATCACTCACTTACTCCTCGCACCGACACAGGAAGCAAGATTGTGTTAAAGATTACACGAAAAAGGAAGTGAAGAACAAGTGGAAGAATAATAACCCGAGATTGCTATCGCGATATATATCGTCAGATCGTGGTAATTAAGCATGGAAGTGCGGCTGGCCGTGTTCAGGGGTTGGTGCTGTGTCTCCAGGCTGCTCCTGTTGCTCCTACAATCCGTCTAGAAGGAATTTGTGGGCAGCGAACAAAAAAGAAAGGATTGTTTTTGACTCATAAAACGAAGTAATTAAACCCGCTACAGTGTATGCATGTATAGAAGATAAAGTGTTGTAATAATAGAAAATAAAGATGGGAAACGGTGCCAGTCAAAAGTTATCCGTGCATGAGAATGATGAGCAGCAACGGGTGAATGGGGATTACTCAGACGATGATGGCTACGACGACCATCGCCAGCCCCCACAACGCAAACCCGAGCCTAAGCCCAAGACCAAGACGAGCATCTTCAGCAGGAACAAGAGCTCCGCAAAGGATAAGAAGAAATCCGAGCCCAAGATCGTCGGCCTTGAGGAGAGCGACGACGACGACAACAACGTGAACAAGCTGAACCGCGGCAAGGGCAAGAAGAACAACGACGAGAAGCTGAAGGAGGACCTCGACGACCTCGACCGCACCTTCAACTCGCTCGGGCTGGTCGGCAAGCAGCTGTGGAAGGACGACGACTACAGCGAGGAGAACACGAGGAACTTTGCGTCGTCGGACCGGTGGGACCGGAACGTGGACGGCAGGCCGGACAATGAGTTCTTGAATAGCAGCTATGCGAACCACACGCGGTTCCCGAGGGGTGCTGGGCATGGGCATAAACAGGTGCCGCCCGTTAATGGGCATGGGAGGGGGGCAGGCGGTGGCGGAGGGCAGAGGGCGATTAAATTTAGTTGGCAGGACGGGCACCAGGGGGTGGGCAGGCGGATCGCGGCACGGAGGATTGGAAGTATACAAAGGTAGCTTCATGGTGTTTAATCGAATAGCACAGTTAAAAGCAGTTTTATTGAGGGACTCTGGAATGGTAAACCTTTATCATGCAAGATAAAAGGACGTTCTTCTTCAAGTCCAAGGTCGTTGTCGTGCAGATAATTACCGCAGGCCTTTCTTCTTCAACTATAAACTTTATGGAAGGGAGCGACTTTTAGAAAATTGTGCGTGGAACATTGCAAAGTCTTGCAAATAAGGAAGGCCTGCTGCACTTTGGCATTTACCTTTTAAATGTTTTCTCCGAAATTTCCAGTTGCACTTTGTTTTTCCGTTTCTTGAATCGTGGTATAAATTAATGCTTTTTCCAACCAGATATCATGAAGTGTATGAGGCCCGTGCTATGCAAGATCGATATTGCAAACTTCTGAATGTTAAAATAACGGCTTTAGTCTGTCCAAATGGCAAAGGAAGCTGTTCATTGATGAATTCAGAACACCGCTTGAACAATTATTAATTTGATACATCTCGCATGGCCATTTTTGGTTGACACTGTTTTGTGCCTTATTTGCGGTTTCATCCCCGAAAACCACGATACGAGAGGGCCTTATTAACCCTTTTTTCTGAAGCCTTCATGAAAACACCTTTTTCCTCGAGGGTCTTGATGGATCTGCTTTAAATTGCTAAGTGAAGACAGCTCGGCTGGCATGACATCTTGACATGGAATATAATTCTAGCATGGCTGAAACTGGGAAAGAGCAGTTTAAACTGCATTATGAAAAGTGCACCATTGAGAGGTCTTGTCACGCTTTGTGAGCAGCATTTCAACTTTTCTATTTAATAAGACCTAGCGATCGGATTGTTAATATTCTACAGCCTGCAGCAGTAGTTTCATTTAACGGGGCTCAAAGTAGCTCGTATCTCCTGAATAGTTCCGGATGCCTCTTATACTAAAATATATCCCTTTTCAGACTGTGATAGACGGCTTCGACCCCGACAAATTCCGCAAGGTGAACAAGAACCCCGGCGGAGACACGAGTACTACCACCGCCCCCTCGCGGCCAGCCCTCCAACCTCCCACCGTCAGAGCAAACAGCCTCCCGCCGCCACGGACAAATTTCGCCAAACACACTTTCAACGAGGACGACGACGACGACGATGGCATTGGCGGCAACAACAACATGCGGTACGGCGGCTCCACGATGGACCTGCCCGGAGCGGCCGTGCCCACGTACGACCGGACGGAGCAGCAGCTGTTGCAGACGCTGGAGCAGGAGCTGGGCGTGCTGTGACCCAGGGATGAGGCTGGCTGGGCAAAGGGGGGAAAGCGGGATTAACAATGTTTAACAATATGTCAGGAGATGATTAAAGAGGTTATATTAGGAAAAACTGCGCAGATGGAAAATGGAAATAAAGTTAATAAATTGGAAGACGGAGGTTTCGTCACGCGCTTTTTGCTCGTTCTTTTTGCTCGTATTTAGCATCATGACAAATGATTTCTTTGTCTTAACATTGTTATTACACCATGTTTTAGAACGTCATTAAGATGTGTGGGTAAATGTCATCGCATCTTTAATTGCGTAGTTTGAGTTGCAAACTTGCAAAGTCATAAATCAATCAAACAAAATAGGTAGACATTTTGCATGAGAAAGTACAGATGAACTTAAATGCTCTTTAGCTTAAAGTTATGGACGAGAGAATTTGTTTGTCCCTGACTATTTTCTCCGATAATAATTTAAAAGGCAATTAAATCATGCGACGACATGCTTTAATTACAGGTAAATTTTATCTGTTTACTTAATGACTAATTATCATTTAAATTGCTTCTCACAAGAGTCTCCAGAATCTCAGGTCATATCTCGGCAGTTTTCTTATCTCCGCACTTTGATGCAAAAAGTTCTTAAATATATGATGACGGCACAGCGACTCTTCACAGTCTAAAAGCGACACCTCATCTCGAATGCAGAGTGTTAAGAAAGCCCACATTGCATCACTTTTACCAATCAAGTAACACTTAAGATACGCCATGGAGCCGGATCCAACCAAGTCGTTGGCCCTGATTGACGCCTCCGCCAACGGAGACATCAACACCATGAAGAAGCTGCTGAAGAAGGGCGCCAGAGTGAACGAGCTGTGCGCGTACGGCGCTCAGCTGGAGAGGCACGACAACCTCTCACCCACGCACTGGCCGTCAGCCCATGACGTCATGGGATCCATCAGGCTCAACATGATCCGGCGTAAGCAGCTGGCTGAGCGCGGCATGAGCCAGGAGCAGTACAATCGGAGTACGGCTCCGTTTGAAACGTGCACGGACAGCGTGCCGAAGCGGAGGAAGGAGTCACTCGGATGGCTCAAACCGGGCTCGTCCATTCGAGATCTCCTTGGCACTCTCAGTCCTCGGAAGAAGAAGGTCTCCGAGAGCGACGCGTTCAACTTCAACCAGGATAGTCTCGCCGAAAACCCAATCGACTCTCCCAAATGGGTGTGCACTGCCCTCATTGCAGCTGCCAAGAATGGTCAGGTGGCCGCCGTGGAGCTGCTGCTCAACAGCGAGGCCGACGTGAACATGACATGTTGCTGCGGCGGTAGCGCGATCTACTGGGCGGCTCGGTTCAAGCGTACCGACGTCATCAAGCGCTTATGTGCGGACCGAGATATTGACGTGAACGCGCAGACCAGGGGATCGGCTGAGACAGCTCTGATTGCGGCTGCTAGGCTGGGTCATACCAAGGCAGCCGAGCAGCTACTCTTCCATCCAGACATCGATCCGAACATCAGGACCCTGAATGGACAGTGGACAGCCTTGCACATGGCCGTACGCGCAAATCACTTCAATATTGTGAAGGATCTCCTGGCCAATGAGCGCATAGCGTGCAACATTGCCAATGAATCCGGGGACACCGCTCTATCAATGGCCTCAGCCATCGAGCACGACACCGGAATCCTCTCTCTTCTCATCAACCACCCAAAGGTGGATCTCGGCTGTAAGAACAAGTCTGGACTGAGGCCGGTCCATCTTGCAGCCATGGATAGGAACTTGCTGGCAGTCCGCCTGCTGTTGACAGTCTCCCAAGGCGTGAACCCGACTCAGTTCGTTAACGAGCTCCTTCCAGTGGCCAACGGAGAGCCGGCTGAGTTCCTGAAGCGGGAGATTGAGCGCCTGCAAGCCATTCTAACCGTGAACCCCAAAGACGACATCGAACTGATCGAGTACTACGAGGTGAACCCCAAGTTCCCCGGCAGCGTGCTCATCCTCAACGTGCACGACTTCCATGACAAGAGCGACCTCGGCAACAGGGATGGCTCCGACGTGGACGTCGACAATCTGGAGAAGCTCTTCAAGGGCTTCAACTTCAATGTGTTCGTGCCGATCGGGGATGACGGCGGACGGAAGAAGTTCTTCACCGGGGAAGAGTTGGAGACGTCTTTGGAGGTGTTCTCCAAGAGGAGGGATCACCAGAGGGCGAGTATGTGCGTGGTTGTGGTCATGTCGCACGGGAAGGAGGAGGGAAAGATTCTCGACTCTGACGGGAAGTTTATCAAGGTGGAGGAGGACATCATTGGAAGGTTCACTGCGGAGAGCTGTCCGGCATTGGCAGGGAAACCAAAGCTTTTTCTCTTCCAAGCATGCAGGTCAGAAAAACAATGCAACAGCCCTGACCAACCAAGCTAACTTCACATGCATACTTTATATAATTCCAGGGGCAACAGGCAGGACAAGCAACACCGCCGCACCCCCAGCGGCAACGTTCTACAAACGGACGCCTCCAGCTTCGTTGACGTCCGCCAGGGTCTCTACAGCGACATGATTCTTGCCTACTCATCCTCGCCCAACTTCATGAGTTACAGACACACCAAAGATGGGACTGTCTTTATTCAGAAGGTCTGCTCAGTCTTTAACGAGTACGCTCATCAATTGGATCTGGCAACCCTGCTAAACCTGGTAGATATTGTAAACATTTTTACCAATAATACGTATACTAATTGAACTCATTACAGGTTATGAGAGAGGTTGACAAGTACGAGTACACGGACGGGACGGACATGCTCCACAAGCAGACCTGCTGCATTGAGTACAGAAGCTTCTGGAAGAGGCTTCATCTCTGTCCCAAGGAGAGCTGCATTTAATTGTACAAACAAGTTTAAACATTTTATAATAGGCCAAACATAATCATATTCTTGTAAAATACCAATATGCTCAAAGCTGTAAATTGATCTCTATCATAAGAAATATACAACAAATTACTTGTATTTAATATTTATCCTTCGTCATTCATTTTTTGCATTCGCGTAGTTCTACTCTTTCGATGAGATGTATCAGTTATTGATGTATTTATGACAAGTCCCTCGAGCATAAATGCAAAAAAGTAAGCATAGAAGTTTTAAGACTGAAAAAAGGACATGAAAGTTTTTTCGGTATCTGAGTTAAGACGTTTCACGCAACCTATCATTGACAGAATGCCGCCTTAAGATTTATCTGGTGGTGGTTTATCTTAACCTAAAAATAACTTATCTACATAGTCAAATTTAAAGAGCCAATTGTCCCATTAATAAAACATCAAATCAAAGCCACCAAGTTGTCATTTCCTGCATAATTTTCCCCTCCCCTTTTTCTGTCCGCCCGAGGGCGCGGTTTAACAAGGAACCAAAAGGTTTAAAACCTGCGGCTTTCCTTTTTAACCGCAATAGAAGAAGCTCATCAGACCATAGATCAGACAGTTTAAAATATCGATTGACTGAAGTCGTCATCATTATTACAAGTATCCAACATTCATAACGACAGAAATATTAATGTTCTTTTGTTGACACTTTTTTGCCCCTCAAATGATAATATTTTTCTCTTTTAGTTTTTGCTACCCCCTTAGGAGTCGATCAGTAAAAAAGCTCAATAAAACGGAATGGCTTTTCAATGACGCTCTCCTCAAAAATAGAGTTGTCGCTCATTACACGAGTTCGTTGCTCCTTCTACACATGAGCCATGGAGCTGTAATACCATGACTTAATACGCCCGTGGCTCCCTGCCGTGGCCTGTGTGACTACTGGAGCACAAACGGCGTTACCATCAGCGGGGGCCTTTTCAAAAAGACAGACTCAGCGGGATGCATGTCCTCAGTTTTGCATGCTCACAGTGGTTTATTATTATCATGTCGAAGCAGATGAGCTCAGAAATGTTGTTGTGTGTGTGTTGCAGAAAGACTAATTTGATGTCAACATTGGTGCGAATGCAGTTATTTTCCACAGTTGTTGACGTGATGAAGAAGAAGAATCTCCCGGGGTGAAAACAAATCGTTATTACGGTGGTGGTTTTGATGGGATGATGAGCGCGTTATTTTTGCAATGGTGATGTCACAATAAAAGGGTGAAGTGATTATTAAAAGAGAGACAGGAACGTTATGTACATGGATTTTAAACTAACTCTCTCATTGGTGACCTTTTTGTGTTGTTGCATGTCCATTGAAAAGAAATTATTATCATTATATGAACAGACAATTTTGTGAATAGAGAAAAGAAGAAAAAGCCGCTCTTTGAAGAATGAAACGCATGAATGCCTACCACCACCGTTTACAAGTCGTATATAAAGAAGACATATTCATATTGTCATTAAAAGCGCGCGTGCCCCGTTGATCTAAAAAGTGGGCGTTCGTTTTCCGAGTATATTTTGAATGAGGAGGACAGATCTAGAATGACATGTAATCATCAGGCGAGCAGGGGTAATGAGTATGTAGCATGGACCCCATGGAGATCAGGGTTGACAGTTTATTACATCTAACTAACAGTTTATACCGTTCTATGTACAATGTGACAAATGACGCTTCAATGCATACAATACGTCAACCCTTAGTAGCGAAGAAAAGGCGGAAGCTGCCTTTGAATAGGCGAATAAAATGCACGGCGCTTTGTTATGTCATAATCATGTCCCTTTTACCCGGCAGGCAGATGAAAACAGTTTCATTGAATTCGAGGATATTGGGTTGTTGGTGTCGCTGCTTGCACTTCCGCATAACATTCAGCCATGATCAAGTCGTCTTCATTTTGCAACAGATGATTGCATGTCTCCACATTGCATCTGCCCCGGCTCAAACTTTTTATTGCCATTTTAACACATTTAATGCCTGTTAAACCCTCCTCTTCGTTGTTATTCTCCCAAACCACAAAAAGCTGCATCCCATGTATATTGTGACAGGTCTACACACATATCTCGTGAAATTGGGGTAACTACAGATTTCCAACGGTAGTGAAGCTGAGTCAATGATGCGTCTAATCGGATCAGACCGACGTAGTATAGTAGCAGTGCAGACCCCAATAGCTGAGATTAACACTCGGGATTACAAACTATTGGGAGGAAGGGACTGCTGCTACTGCAAGAAGAAGGCTCTATTATGTACATTCGAAGACTGATAGAGCCTCAAGCAGGGATAATAAAGAACAGAGAATTGAATGGACGGTACAATTGCCATGCTTAGTTTGCTTTATTGAGCATCTAAAATCTATCGAAACGGTTTTCACATCTTTGTTATCATTATTATTGCATGCCCACATTACTATCATTTATTACTAACAATACCCTTCAGTTCATAACAAGAATGCTAACACTATATAGTAAACACGTCTCTCTTCAATTTCTTCCAAATGCAGCGATCGTATTGTCCGCCATTGTGGCACCTCTCATCGGTTTGAACGGGGGAGAACCGCCAACAACGCCTTTATGATGCAAATGATGACTAGACCCAGCGGCCGCAGCACCAAACCCACCATGCACCTCCTGCGCATGCGCGGCAGCTGCGGCCGCCTGCGCCGCCATCGCCGCCATGGCCGCGGCCGTCGCCGGGTGCGGCATGAAGTGCTGCTGCGGGTAGTTTGCGGCCGCCGCCATGGACATTGCCTGCTGCGCCATGACCGCCCTGCTGGCCGCGACTGCGTGCAGCCAATTTGGGTTCGGCTGCTGGTGGAGCAATTGCTGCTGCCTCTGAATGAAAGGGGAAATCCCTGCAGCAGGTCGACTGCCGTTTCCGTTGCCTGCATTTGACATGTGATGTTCTAAAGTGGAGGAGGAAGGGGGAGAGGAGGAAGATGAAGAAGATGAGGCGACGAGCGTGGTCGTCGTGGTGGCAGCAGCGCTTGGCGACGATGAAGAAGAAAATGTCTCTGACGTTTTGCGGTAGGGGTTTGCGGTCGTGTTAGGAGATCCTCCCCTCCGATAGTGGTGGAAAGCCCTTTGAAGCGCTGCTGATGATGATAGCGGCTCCTCTTTTGATGAACTGGAGAACTGGATGCCCTGCTGGATCTTCTCCTCCGGAGTGGCGCCCAGCACGGCGGCCTCCTGCATCATCTCGAAGCCGATCTCCTCGGCCGTGGGGCTGGGGCTGGAATCGCTGCTGTTCTCGCCGTTTGGGTTTTCGTGCAGCTTCCGGATGTGTTTCTTGAGGTCAAAGTTTCGGCAGAATCCCTTGTGGCAGACGTGGCAGGTGAACGGCTTCTGCTCGTTGTGGGTGTGCATATGGAACGTCAGGTTGTACATCTAGAAAAGAAAAAGCACATTTTTTTTATTCACGTGGGTTATAATGCAGTAATTGAAGGTTTAAATATTATTTAACTTTTAAAATTAGCCGTTGCAGTATATGTTCAGTACCTGGTGGAATGCCTTGTTGCATATCGTGCACTTGTACGCCTTCTCCCCAGAGTGGGTCAACCGGTGGTTCTTATAATTCCCCTTCTGGTGGAAGCCCTTCCCGCAGAACTCACAGATCCACGGCCGGTAGCCCTGGTGGATGCGCATGTGCGTGTTCAGCGTGCTGCTGCGGTTAAAGGCCTTACCGCACGTGCGGCACTTGTGCGGCTTCTCGTCCGTGTGGATGATCTTGTGCCTGCAGAGGGTGGACGCCTGTCGGAAGCCCTTGCCGCACACCTTGCAGATGAACGGACGCGCGCCTGGAACATAAAGTGTGTTGCAAATTACAGGGCGGTCTTTTGAGCCGTCTTGAGTTACACATATTTTAAGCGGGGCGTTGACACATGTCCTATTTAAGGATATTCATTTCTTTGCACCTGCCGCCTCTGACTAATCTCCTTAAAGACGTCCCATTATTACCTGTGTGCACCGGCATGTGTCGTGTTAGGTTGTAGTGCGCGTTGAACACCTTTCCACACTCGGGGCAGGGGAAGGTCTTTGGCTTGGCGTTTGGGTCATCGGGATCAACAGGGGGCTCTGGGGTCGCCTTGGCTTTCGGCTCCTTCTTCAACGGTCTGACAGTCGTGTCTTCAGAAATCTTCTTGAATCCAGAGGAATTGTGGCCTCCTGTCATTGGACCACAGTTGTTGTAAGAGTTGAGGAGCGAGTTCTTGAACGGGCTGGGTGCCCCAAAGAGAGAGTACTGCCTCAGCAGGGCCATTGCACTCAGGTCAACGCCCTGCTGGGGCTGATGTGGCTGGTATGGGGACAAGGGTGTGTCCCCACTGCCAACCTTTTCCCTACAGGGCTGAGGTCGCCATAGCTTGACCTGGTTCTGAGTTGCACCAACATCATCATCTTTACTGAGCCCACCGCCAGCCATAGCAGCAGCAGCCGCGGCCACCTTCTCAAAGCCCATGATCTGCGCTATGGAGAAGCCGATCTTCCGATCTGACGCCGGTTGTTTGTTGTTCTCTGACGGTTTGTTCTGCTCCTCTTTCTCCTCCTCTGTCATCTGCTCCTCTTTGGGCTGCTCTTCCTCTACCAAACTCTGTTCCTCTTCCTCTTTCTCCAAGTGAATTTCCTCTTCCTCTTCTTCCATTTTCATCAGAAGCTCCTCTTTCACAGCGTTCCCTTGGGACGACATCGAACTATGGTCTGGAAAAATAGAATGCGGATGAATTACGATTATTTCAACACATACTTTATAGGTTTATCCGTCACACATATTGTATATATGAAATGTCATGTGTACAAAGAGTCTAATTTATTCAACATTAGCCCTTCTCTGTTTATCGGTTAGGGGAAATAATGGAAGCGAAAGGCGTCTTTGCCGCCTTTTATAAATTTTAAAGTTCACTTCCCCTTATTTGTGTATGGCAACATTTTCAAGCCTTTTTGATGCCTTTTATATATCATGACAATGATGTTCCTATTTAAAATAGAAGAGCGCTTGGGCGTGGCTATGATATATTTTGCCATGTTTAAAAAAGAAATCGACTTTTATTCTTTTTTGCATTAAAATCAAATAGCACGAGCCAAATAGCATGCTGCAAAATGACATGCAACAAAATCCGACGGTTATTGGATATAGTTTTTTTTACAAGCTTTGAGTATACATTCCAAGAAATGTTGCCAAAGATATTCATGAAGCTTTAAAACAGTAATAATGAAATATTAGAATGCATTTATGTCAAAATAATGAAAATATACAACCCGGAAACGGCAAGCAATTGCTTAAGTTTACATCCCTGTGATTGTTTTTCTCGCTTCCGGATTTCTCCTTTTTCTCAAGTGTTAATCCCGCGTTAATATGCGGAACCCCCGCCAGGGGAACGACGCCGCTCAAAAGCATCGACAACCAATTAACTAGACTCAATAAGAATATTTTTCCCGAAGGGAGTTGGAGTTGGAGGACAAAGAAGAGAAAGAAGAAAGAGAAAAGCTTTGCAACTATTTGCTCAAAGTGTGAAAAGTTGACATTCCACAGAGAATAAGAAGGAGAAGCTTTTGGCTCGCGCTTGATCTGCGTTTCCAGGAGGACAAATATTTGGAACTCGAAATTGAAAGGAAAGAAAGCGGCGCAAATAGCGAAATCCTCAAAGCTCCAGGGAAATTAATATGTCACACATACTACACACGAGAGGAGGAGTATTGCTATAGAAAATGAAAGAAGAAAGAGCTAATATGGCGTCATAATGAAATGCTCATATGCTCAAAACTGCCGCAGTCGTCTCAAGAGGGAATTAAGCGAGGCGCTAATCGAAAAAAGTAAGCAAACATTGGTGTTTCATTAACCGCTTTTTGGTCATTACTAAATCCACAATCATTAGTCATACGAGAGCGCTTTCTTCTCTCTTCTAATGTGTACCAGAAGCAGGAGCACGGAGATGAAGAATTAAGCTAACCTTTTGACACCGCCGAATGCTGCCGATATGAAATATAAATTAGCTCGAGTCGGAACGGAACAAAAACAACAGCGAAGGATAATTAAACCGGAACGAAGGCGTATCAATATGGTATGGGAAAAAGGTGGAGAAGGCAGAATTAATGCACTTTTGTATTCAAAGGGTACGTATTTGTACAGTTTATGCCTTTTCCACCATTGCACATATGCTATGTGCAGCTAATAAATCCTCATTTGGAATGCACGAGCCATAAACCACTTAATGCAGCAACAAAGTTTAAAGACTCTCCTAACCCTAATTGTTCTCTAGGCGTTTTTGTTCACATTTAAGACATAAAGAATCATTAGCGGCGGTTCACAGGGAAATGAACGTTTTACAACCATTACCACGGAGTGACATAAAAGCATAAAAACGACCAACTGGGGTAATGGCTGCATGCACAAATGCAAACACTCGAATTAATTGTTTCATACATCTCCTCTCGGTCGATGAAAGTGCTGGCTATGCTGTTACCCTTTTGGATTTTAATCCCCTGGGAACCATTTTAATTACTTCAACAATAATGCTTTAATTATTGCTCAGAATAACGGATTCGGATAAATCTATCTTGCCCTGAAATGCATGATAGCTCTTAGTACACATGCATCGTTAGATAATCATATTCATTGTTTTTGTCCCCTGCATGTCTCTATTAACAACAATTGGCCAAGATATGAGATAGATGTATTAGTGAGCGAGTGGGAAAAGCAATCAAAGACGAAAGCGGGAGAAGAGCGGAAAGAATGAGAAGGGGGACAAAAAAATAAAAGAAAAGGAGATGGGGAAAGAAAGCCACATCAATTTGGGGAAGATGATGAGTTTGGAATTGGATTTGATACAGCTACAGGAGAGATAGAAAGGAGCGGCTTATGTCGATTGCCAATTATGAGATGTGAGAGGTGGTTCCAAATATACCAAACGGTGACACACTTATAGAATGTGCGTAAGTGTTCTTTGTACAACAAGAAATTCGTATAAACGTTGTTTAATACAAAATATCGATATTATTTAGATTTTACATGCATTGCCACGGAACATGCCTGTGGTTATAATAATTATTATTTATCTACTAAAGCTGCGTTATGTCGAGCCTCTGATATACAATTAATGAGCAATGAATGGATGTCTCACCTTTATTAGTAGTCAATACACTCTATGGTGATTAATATGTTCTCGGAATAATCACTCAGAACCTCTTTTTGCTCTTCTTCTTCTTTCACACTTTCATGTCTCTCTCTTCCGATCAATGTAAGACTGCCTGCGCAAGACACCTCAAGAAGTCTTTTTAATGAGGTCTGGAACGGCAACTTTTCACCTCAGCGATGGCGAGATCGAAATGAGCTGAGAGTGTCAGAAACAGCAGTCAACTTTTCTTCTTCTTCTTCTCTCTTTTTTGCCACTTTTGTCTGCCTTTCCAAGACAACAAGAGAGCTCCTCCCACCCGTTTCTTGCTTTCTTCTCTCTCTTCCTTCGCGGAGGAGAAGAAGGCTCTTCTTGATCACTTTAACATGAGAGGGAACACTTGACACAAAAATGAGGCAGCACTTGAGAATGAACCAGGAAGCGATGTTATGCAGGCTCCTTTATGAATGAAATCTATGCTCTGGCCGTCTCTTGAGATAGCGATCAAATGAGGTCCTCAAAAAGCTGGACTGTCTTTTTTCCGTAGGCGCTCTTTTTGTACAAGGAGATCCTCTTCATTCTTTCCAGTAGTATAGTGTGAGTGTGTGTAAGGCACCTTTCACCATTTTTGCCCTTTTCTCCCATTTTTGCAAAAGGATCCTTCCTCGTCCAACGGCGCACACACACCGCCTCCCGCCGGCGGAGTCCGAGAGCGCCAACCAATCAGAGCGCTCCATTTCGCCGTCGCCGCCACCGACCAATGGCACAGCGGGGAGCCAGAACATGTAGAGATTATCCCCGTCAACGACTGTGTTATATGCGTTATATGCTCATATACATACTCGTACTCGTCTCCAAAGCGCATATGTAATGCACATATGAGGAGGAGGAGAGGACATTGAGATCATTATAAGAGTAGTTGTGGCTCATTTTGGACAACGTTGAATCATTTTATGTATGGCTGCCCATCGAAGCGGACTTGAGGACTATTGCCACATGACTGCTAAGAGTGATAACAGCTGCTGGATGCTTGCTTGCTTGTTGGTAACACAGATCTATTTCAATGGGCTTGATACGTGATATTAAACGCTCATTTAGGGTTATGTAATTGTGTATAATGGCTAACGTTTATTAAGGTCTGTTAAAAGTATGACGCGTAAAAGGGATTTCATCACAGTTATGCTGTAAAGCGTATAAATGTTGTCCAACACTGGGAGCTGATCAATTTTTGATCATTTTGATGCTTTGATCTATTCTGAAAAGATTTGCTTTTTCGTTAATACAGGGAGATAGAGGAAGAGATGAGGAAGGAAGATTCAAAGCACTCAAAAGAGAAGAAGAGCTCAAAGCGGCGACCTTTTTTGGGTCGGGGGCCAGAGAGGCTTCCCTAGCAGGATGGCCAAAGTGGTCTATACACAGCAAAAGCAGTAGCAGCAAAGACAAATATTGAACATACACTCGTCAAAGAAAACTCTTTTGAAACGTCTTTGAATGTTCCATCATTATCAGCGGATTACCCCCGAGCAGCTCTTTGTCAAACCATGTCCAAGCTTGTTACCTTGATTCGTTTTTGTAAGCGCACACTTTGCTGATACGAAGAAGAAGAAGAAGAAGAAGAAGACTCTTTAGTTCTTTAAAACCACCTTTAAGGGAAAATCACACGTCTCATTGAGCAGAGGCTTTACCTGTCGGATTACAGCCAGGATATTGGGCATAGGTGATGCTATTGTTACAAAAATCCAGAGTAAAATACTTCATAAAGAGCTCACTAGGCACATGTATGCAATAGTTACGTGCATTATGGACTTAGTTCAAATTGAGAGCAATTGTACATATTGTACTTAAGGCTCAATTAGTACAATATATTTCAATGCAATATTAAAGGATTTCTTTTCCTCTCTCAATAGAAGTTTACCGTCTGTCGATTCCACTTTCAGCTCGACTTGCTCAGAGCAAACATTGGTTCTTTCTTTCGGTTGATAGAAAAAGGGGCCTTTTGCCAAATACAGTCAAAGGAGCAGAAATCTCTTCTTTCTCTGGCTGAAGGATCTCGACCTCTCTAAAACTTTTCCGGTCTTTTCTGTAAAGTGAATTGTAAAGAAAAGAGGAGCTTTAGAAAAAGGTATATTCTGTGGTTGTTTTTAAAATAACTCATATACGTTTATTTAAATATACAACACTATACTATAAACTGGAATACTAAGAAAATCATTTTATTAACATTCGTTAAACCGTAGAACTCGGGAGGAGTTCCACGGTTAAACTCATGTTTTCCATTGAATATCCCGACAATTCTCCTCCACTTGAGTTTTTGGTCTGCGTCGCTTTTTGATGGAGAGAGAAGAAGAAGAGAAAAGGGTGAATTCCCCAGAGAAGATTCCTTTCAACCAAGTGTTCAAACAGACATCAAAAACTCAATTAACTCGAGCGCTATCGGCTGGGGGACAAGTTTGCGCTATAGACGAAATAAAACTGAAAAATATATGAGAAGCTCAACATGAAATACAAAATGATTGTTTTGCTAAAAATTAATATATACAGTATTTAGAAATTTTTAAAGTAAAATTAACATTATCATGAAACAATCATTTTTAGGAGACTGCCTATCATATGTAACATGCATGCGCGGCTTTGTAAGTGAAATAACATTCAGTAGATGCTTTAGTTGAGCTACGATAGACAAAGTATCCTAGGATAACTAAGGTTATGTTAAAACATTTTTAGATAGACTTATTATTCCACCAATTGTTTTTTTCTGGCATGAAACCTTGTTTTTGATTTTATTACTTCAATTCAGTAACAATGCAATAGGCAAAGATAATAAGTCAGTCCAAAATTCAGTTCAGCTTGGATAGGGGATTGGTGAAGTTGAGTCGGAATCAGTTGGGTTAAGTAACAATATGTTTGGCTAAGGTTTTTTAGGTTTTGTTGGATTTGGAAGTTACAGGGTGAGCATTTTATTAGTCCCAAAAGTACATCCCTATATCTCCTTCCTGGTACATCTTACAAAAGTTGTTATGAAGTCAAAAAATTAATTTCAGCTCAACAAAACATAGAGTATACACAGAGTACAGTGTAGTGCGGTAGATGAGGTATCATCTCAGGGCAAGACCAGTTCTGAATCCAGCTTGGCCTTGGGCAAATTTTGGGATGTTGTAAATTGGAAAATATTTGCTAAGCACTCTTTAAATCCCACGGAATGATAACATATTTTTGTAGGACATTCCAGAAAGATCTGGGTGAAACATAAGTGAGTTAATTATGTTCCTAGTCACCACAGGAATTATGAAACACCCTGTACTTTAGTTTTTTTAACTCTTGAAAGCCATGCATTGTAAATTCACACGCACCGCATCCACGTAAGCGCATTTGAGGATATGCTAGGTTTCGTGTTATGACAAACTGTTCCTTCCGATACGCCATTTACGGCAGTCATTAAACGGGTCCTCTACATACACACAATTCGACCCTGTTCGTCTTTGTTCATACTCCTGTTATAGGAATATATTTGAACATTCAATTCTGGCAAAATTTATTTTAATTATCTTGAAAAAATAGATACTCAATCTCAATATGATATTTGCGAGCAATTTATTCATTGAGATTATAATTTAACACAACTTTTCATTATCTTCGAGCCTCACAACCGGAACTAATCAAAATCAGATAGATTGACTTTATATGTCCTGACAAAATCGTATCATCTTCTTATCATCAGAAACTGCACTCAGTTCCTTCTCCCCATTACCATGAGCTGCAACTCGACGTGCTCCCTCAGCGGACTCACCGAGGGCTTCGTCATCGGCATCACCTCCGCCGCCATGACCGCCATCGTCGTCATCGTCCTCGCCAACGTCTGGATCGCGAGACGATTCACCAGCAAGCGGAGTCTGGCAATCTACACTTTGGTGGTGCTCTGCCTGTGTGCGGGATCGTTTGCAGGGTTGTTAACGGGGGCATTGAAGGTACAATATTTATACGTTTGAAATGCCATTTTGTACGTTTGTACATGTGCGAGCGCACTTCATGTGCGAGCGTAAGTAATTTGTAGCATTTCAAGGATGCTATGTAGCAATTAAGCAGTGGAATTTAATTTGTGATGTAATTTTGTTACACTTAAATACGTCATAGGTCATACGCCATACTCCATATATAGCATGTATAATTCGTGACGTATTTTCTGTCAAATAACTTTATGACACTCGATTACAGGCAAAGTGTTATGATTCCCAACTTGCATTTGCACTCTTAATGCTCTCATGCGTCCCGGGGTCCATTTTGGCTGTGTATGCAGTGTATGGGCTGCTGCTGCTGTGCATGGGCGGGTGCGCTGGGTGGGAGGCGGCCAGGGCAAAGGTGCTCGACGTCGATGAGGAAAAGTTGCACCCGACAGAGAAGGAGAATGATCTGGAATTGCGGCCAAGACAATAACTTAGGGATATAAAATTCAAAACGAAAATAAAAATTACGGTATGAACTGATAAGATTATACAAAAAAAGAAATGAAATTTAACAGCATATATAACCAAATAAAATTCAAAACTAGGTTTAATCCATCACGGACCATCATAAAAAAGATGTAAGTAAATCTTACTTAAGTTTATTATACATATTACAAGGTCATTGTCTTAAGGATTGATTCAAACTACACCCTCCTTTCCAACACCACCACTCCCTTCATCCCTCATGAGGAGCCCTGCGACCAAAGCTTCCTCCGCAATCGCTTCTGCGATGCCTTGGCAGCGATCGCCATCTTCACCCCAGTCGCCCTCGTGACTTGCTGTTGCACACTTCCCCTTAACTTATGGGCGTACAATCGTTGGCAATCCCATTCGGACATCCTGCCATACTGCATTGCCCGGGCCGTTATGTACACTGTCATCTTCGCAACGTTCGTAGGCCTCTGCGTAAGATATTATTGTGAGAACTACAAGCTGAGCATGGTTTTCCTGGGGATGTGCATTGGGCCTGGAATCACAACGGTCGTATTCGTGATCGAGATCGTGTATATCAACTATAAAATATGCTCGTGTGCCCTTAAATGCCCTAGCTCGAGTGAGGAGCCAATGACCATTTTTGAAAGTGAAAGTATTGATAGCACTGCAGGGGATTATTCTTTGCACAGGGCTAATCTTACAAGTGTAAGTGTTACCGCTGAGGTGCTTCCAACTATGAACAGGTGGTCAAGGATGTGGAAGATCCACCACCAAGTTACAACCAATTGCATGTGCAAGAATTTAGGAAGCAAGAAATACGTACTTAGTTCGACAATAATGTATTTATGAGAAAAAGCAAAAAAAAAATCCAAGCAAAAATATAGAGTGCGGGTATGACATTAATGTATGTACCAATAGTAAACTTTAGTTACGGTCTTTAATCTAAGCGGAGCAGTACATACGGCACAGCTGCTCAGGCTGTGTGTGATTTAAGGAGGACGGTGTTCGAATTTTAAGTCTTAATGGCCTGTTGCGTGGAACTCGGGAGTCCTACGCCTGGTGAGACACTTGGACCTACAGAGACAGATGAATATGATCCAATATTTCAAACAAACACGTAGAAAGACTGACCTTTGAAAGTGTTGGACCTGTTT
>LR140082.1:0-19903 GCA_900659605.1 Tisbe holothuriae
TTAGGTCGTATTTTAATGTCATTATACTCACTAACTACCCACTACTAATGAATTTTCCATTAATATAATTATGAGGAAACACCATTGCCTCTCTGCTAGTACCATTTAATGAAAAGAAAGTGTCTTAATCACGACGAAAACACTTCATTTCTCCCACTACATAACAGTACATAAAATCAGCTGCCAGTATCTCCAGTTTTGACAAAAGAATCCACAAGGAGGCGCCAGGGGTTAAAACGGCGGTGTTGTTCCAATACCTAATGAGAAAATGGCTTTTTGTACCGTTTACTTCACGACGCACTCTTCTCCGTGAACGATGCAGCGCCAGGGCAGTGCGGGTAGCTTGTACTCGTCGGCACTGTACACAGCTGCACCGAGGTAGGTTTTGAATGGGTTCGTCTCCCACGCGTAGGCATATCCGCTCGGAGACTGGCATTCACTCTCATTTGGAGATTTGACTTCAAAAGAGCCCTCTTCCGAGTTGAACTTGACCTGAGACAGTGACAGGCTCGTCCAGAGAGACTCCTCCGTGGAAGCATCACAGTCTCTCACTGTCTCCTTGCAGCAGACGTAGAAGCCAGACTTGTCTCCCTCTTGTGGATTATAAGTGACTTCCTGGTCAAGGACAACGTGCAAGCCTTCTTCTGATAGATCGAGCTCCTCCGGAAAGGGGCCAATTACAGGACTCGGTTCCCCACTCTCTGAGTAGACCTGGCCCATGGCAGCGTCGCTCAGCCGTCTGGCGATGATGCTCTTGTACCTTGGGTGGATGTCTCCCTCGTCGTAGGTGTCAATGGCTGTGGCCATGAATGAGTTGGGCTGCTGAGGGTTGGGAAGGTAGCCAGCGTCCAGGGTCTGATGCCAGCGGACTGGAGCGTAGTTGGCGCTGAAGAACCGCTTTGACCGATTACTATAACAATATTATTGAAATACATCAATACCAGACTATTTCAATCTTGAATTACCTGTCCACATTTCCCAATTGAACGGTTCCAAATACAAATTCTTCATTGCGCCCATTTCTCCAGGACGATCTCCAATCCTTCAACAGAGAGTCAAGCGTGCAAGGATATCTCTCACGGTTGTGGTTGTGGTTATTCTCGCCTGTAGACCCAATTTAATGTTGTTACCATATATGATCAAACTACAATCTTCTTTACCTTGATACCACAACAACCCCCTGATTGAATGTCTCAGAAAGGGTTGCAACATCGCATTCCAAACGAGCTTGTTTGTGTGAAACTCTTTCTTTTCGCTGTACGGCGGGATGTTGCAGTCGTCAAGCCCTTTTTGCGAAGACCTTTTCTAGGCATGATTTCAATTAATTAACAAATAGGGAAATATGCCTTTGTTGATACCATGATTCAATGATAGCCCCGGGATATGAGGACTGAATAAGACCTATTGTAGGCGGGGTATCGCCACGTCTTTCGAAAGCATCCGTAATCTCCTTGGCGAATAGCAAACATACTGCCGACATATCAGAGATGCTCTGACGGTTATTCTGGTCGGGTCCCAGTTGGACCCAGCGTTGGTGCGACTCCTTGAGCTCTTCTGGAGGATCCAATGGCTCATACTGTAGAGTCTTTGAAGTCGCCTGTAAATATCAAAATGCATCTACGATTTACAACGCATGTTGTAAATGAATAACATTAGCAAAATTCTTCCTCTTTAACCCTTAATTACTCCTGAAACAACTGTTTGCAAGACCCTCCGTGCGCATAACAATTACCTTGAACATGTTGTAAAAATGAATATTGCTGTATCCCATCTCAAGCTCCGTCAAATCCAACCCCTCAAACTTTGCCGTCTTCTTCAGCGGCATCTCCATATTGGACTGGCCGGAGCAGAACCAGACATCGCCAAACACGACCTCAACACTCAGCCGCCGGTCACCCTGAGTCACCGTTATGAGACATCGGTCACCGCTCCCTGCCAGCGGGGGGAGCAGAACCTCCCAGACGTACTCGGTATCGTTGGCCACGGAGCCGGTGATCTTCTGAACGGAGGCGGTCTGGGTGCGGCCGCTGTCAGGGCAGGACTCGGACACGTGGATGGGGATGCGGGTGTTGTTGGTGAAGCCCCAGATGTTGTGATGGCGAGGGCCGGACTGGAATGTTGTTTCTTTGTAGACTCATAAATTTCAAGTTCCCGATTTACTTTGTATGAAAAAAATTGTGCCTGCATAAATTATTATATAGCATATGACATACGCTCCAGGTACTGTTAGGAAAAGTATCAACATGTGTGACACATCAACTAGGTTTACATTGTCCTTGATTATACCTGCAAAACCATCCCATCTTGGTAATAATTTGGAAACCTCAACTCAATGACTGGTCCACCTCGTAATAACCGAAGTAATGCCCTAAAACTAAGTCCGACTAGGGAGAAATTGTACGTTAGGAAGATTGGCACCAACACACACACGGCGCACAGTGCCAGAGTTGAGTTGGGCAGCACCCGGCGTAACCATCGTTTGGAAGACATTGGGTCAAGTGTCGGTGTTTTCGTCAAGCCGTTGCTTGACATACTAACAACAATGGTCAAGAGTCTACAGTTAAGTATACTTTTTTTCCTGCATTAGCTGAATAAAGCAAGTGTACTGAGGTCGAACTGCGCTGCGCAAGTGTATTATAATGAACTCCGAAAACAAAAATAGTTACTGTGTTTACCTATCGTATAGATTGGGTCACAACAACGAGTAAGTATTAGTGAATCTCATTGGTTCACAACTCACAATCATGCACCTAGTAGTGAATCTAGGGTTATAATGGTTCCAGAAGAGTTCGGAAAGGCTGCATAATAATGTAATAATTTAGGTCAAAATAATGTACTGTAGCTCGAGTGGTAGCAACAGTTGTCAGGGTATCGCAGTTCGAGTTTGAGCGTACGACCTTCTTTTTGATGCACATTCATTATATTTTATTGACTCTGACATGATTAAAATTTATTTCTAAAATCTTGATAAAGGTATAATATTATTATAAAGCATTAATGAACAAGCTTAATATATATTCACTAATATCGTGAGTAAGATCATTATAATGATGATGACAAAATATTAAGTTGATTGATGGGCAGTTGAAAGTTGGGCGTTTAAACTTTTTTGTGGAAAAATGTCATGTGTGCTTTAAAAAATCCGTTTGGGAAAGAGCGGTTTCATGTTTTGGAAAGCTTCAAACGTTGATATTTTTGTGCGGTTTTGATATTGGGAAGACCTCTTTTATCCAAATCACCAAGGCGACCGGATCGGCTTTTGTACAAAAATGGTGTGCTTCAATGATCAAACTTGTTTGATATAAAAACCTCCATTATTAAACTTATACTGCTTTCAGAATAGAGAACATCAGCCTATTAACATTGTTCACTTTGAAAGATTGTTTCTAACCTTCAGCATTCAACTATAAAACTCAGATCTCTTCATACGAATAGTTCAACTTCGTATCTCTTTGATTGTTCCTTCCGATAATCTCATGTTTAGCACTCCGTAAATCACAATACGTTTCACTCGACGGCGAACCCGCACGTCTCCTCCACCGCCTGCGTCAGCTTCTCAGCCATCTTCTCCCGCGTCTCGTACGCGGGCATGTCCAGGCGGTTGAAGCACGTGTGCGCCTTCGGCAGGTTGTCCGTGGACGCCTCAATGAGGTGCAGGGTGAAGAGGCGCGGGCCGGCGGCGCCCGTCGAGCCCTGAAGGGCCTTGAAGCCCTGGAGTGGCACCCGGGAGCTGCCGGTGACGAACTGGAGGAGTCTGGCGCGCATTTCCTCGCTGTAGTCCTCCACGATGGTCCAGAACCAGCGGACGATGGGCGTGTCTGCGTTGCAGTGCTTCAGACGGGTGTGGGACCGCCAGTCGACAATGTCAATCTTGCCAATGCCGCCTGAAAATGAACAAATTAGTCAGGAATACCATTCCTCATTATAAATGTTCTTAATTACCGATGATGAGCTCGAGTTCCCTCTCGTCAAACGGCTTCAGCATGGTCTGTGGGATGAGCTCGTTGAATCCCTTCTGCAGAGATAGGAACTGCTGCTCGATACCACGGCACCATCGGTAGTTGACGTACAGCTTCACATACTCAACCTTGTTAGACTCAGTCACCTGCAAATCAGAGAGCCGTACTAATAACTCCAATATTCACTAAGTAAATAGGACTCGTACCTGAATGTCCCTTCCACCTTTCTTCAGCTCATGCGTCTGTAGAAGCCCGAACGCCTCGTGCTCCACGCTGAAGGTGTTGTCGAGGACGCCGGTGATGTCGTTGGCAAGCATCCAGTGTAAAGAGGAGTGAAGATTCGGATCGACGCCTGAAACAAATTGTTATTAAATATTCTAGAAACCACTGTGCCAACGCAAAAGAATCCACTGTGCTCACCTTCAATGTCATCCAACGTGATGTTCTTTCCTAGCATCATCTTGTAGAATGGCATCGTGAAGCCGCCGTCGATGTAATGCCCGTGGAACACGGCCATGCCGATGATGCGACCCACAAAGTGGAAGTAGGACAGGTGGTCGGGGTTGATGCTCGAGTCGGGGTTGATTTGGAGGGTGTAGATGTCGTCACGGGAGTACTTTAAACCATATAATTAGCTTAATTAACGCTCAACGCTAACTATTGACATACCTGGAAGAGTCCGTAGTAGGGGTTGAGCATCTCGTGGCTGAGTAAATAGAGCCACTCTCTCGCCACTCCTCCGTAATCGAGCCCATCCTCTCCCCTGAACTTGATCATGAGCCGCTTTCGAAGGTCCTTGGGACGCATTTTGACGATCGCCCGATAGCTGTCCTCAAACACGCCTTCGCGACTCACTTCCAGTCTGAAAATTACATATTTAGCATTTAAGTTTCAAGATGTTTTTGTTGCCATTCTTACCTGCAATGACCCGATTGAGGCTGCAGCGGTTTAATCTCCTGCCTCAAGTTCTTCACCTTGGCCACCAGATCCCGCTTGTATTTCGGCAAGACTTCGCCGTCCTCGGACAACTCAGACGACAGCTGTTTCTCCAGCGCAGACCCGGGCGGTCGAGACCCGCTGCTACGAGAGGACGGGTTGTTGTTGTTACTGCTTCTGCTGCCGTTGGTGGGTGCGGCTGCAGATGGAGCCACCAGTGAGGGCGGCGTCACGAGCGCGTTGTTGGCGTTAAGCGCGCGCACGTTGGAGACACTGCTGTCGCCGCCGTTGGTCTGCTGCTGGCTGCTCGACGACGATGACGAGGGTGCGGATTCCTGGGGAACGGGTGGCAGCGGGCGAGACTGGGTTGCTGGCTCTTCTCTATTTTCACTTTCTCTCGTTGGCTGTTGTTCACTGGGTCCATTCTCCTGCTGACGACTCCTAGCAGCTGCCTGGCCAGTGTCGTCCCGATTACTAGGACGGGACTCATCTGTTGCAGCGTCAGTCTCAGATCGACTAGGACCGACTGTAGCACTTCCATTAGTTCTAGGCACATCCGCAGTAGCTCCACTGGCACCATTTGTAGTAGCACCTCCCTCTTCCTGAGCCCGTCTGGCGGCACGGTAAGCTACGGCTTTCTGCAAATTTCCAGGCGTCGTCAGTCTTGGATCCGTAAATCTGGTCGTTCTCGTGAGGTGGTCGACGTAGTAAGGCCGCCCCGATTCCGTGCTCCGCCTCTCCCACCCGGAGGGCAGAGTGCCAAGGATTTCTTCATCAGTTCTGTTATCGCCATCTCCGTTTCCTAGTAGATCCCTCAGAGGGACATTGCGAGGGACTCTCGGGTCATGCCAGGTGCTCGAGCCCGTAGGCACATGTAAGAAGTAAAGCTGTCCCTGCTCCGTTGCCTTCATCTGATATCCCTCTGGGAGCCCCTCGGGTTGCTTCAGAATCACAGTTGAGGCGGACGTCGAAGCCGTTCCACTTCGACTGCTGCGAGATGGTCTCTGTTGTTGTGGGCCAGCGGGCGAGGATGGGTGATCACGTGACCGGCGGTGCTGGCGGACTTGTGGGTTGTTAACGGGGGCTATAAAGAAAAAGATAATGTAAAAACATTTTATCGGTTAATAGGCGTTTTAAATTACTCACATTGCAAACTACTTGATGACGTGGCCGTTCTATTGGGCGGGACCGAGGCAGCCACAGTGGTCGGAGGAGGCGCCGCTGTCACCTCATTGGCCGCCCTAGTCGGCCGATCCCACTGTGTCGTCTTGTACACATGATTGACATAATAGACCCGGCCCGAGGACGTCCTCCGCTCCTCCCACCCCTCGGGCAAGTCTGTGTTGGCAGCCGACGACGACGAGGACGAGGACGCGATCGCCGGCGGTGTGAGCGGCGTGGAGGAGCAGCTGAGGTTACCCAGGTTGTCCACGACCGCGTTGAGGCTTCCCGTCCCGTGGCCGTCCCTCGACATGAGGGATATCACGATCTGGCCCTTGACGGGGAGAGGGTTGTTGGTGTCGGACACGAGGTCCAGGCGCTGGTAGCCGGTGTCCTTGAGCCGGTCGATGGCGTTGGACAAGAGACGGATGCAGCCGAGGAACCCGGAGGAGGCCGAGGACGATTTCCGCCCCACTTTATGTCCCAACGGCCCCTGAACCTTCTTCTCATTCCACACGGAGATTGTGATGGCGTCCGCAGGTAGCAATTGCAGGTCGAAGTGCGCGTTCCACTTTGGGTCGAGGGTGTTCCTCGCCGTCTCTGTGCAGTGCGTCTGCGGGTGCCGCACGTGCGGGGGCTGCGGCACGGTCGTGGAGTTGCCCGCAGATGGGGACGGGGGCGTGGCAGGGTCGACGGCCACGCGAATGAACGGGTCAGGAAGTCTATTGGAAAAAAAAGCTGCTGTTACCTTCTACTCTCGAATCTGTCTGTGTGTTGTAGTCTTACCTGAATAAATCCCTCTTCGCGAGCGATCTTGCGCACAGGATGGTGAGCCTGATCTTGACGGACATTGGCGGGATGGGCGGACCCGCCGGGAACAGACCGCCAGACGAAGACATCGCACCGAGCTGGAGACTGTTGTACTGGAGTGGAGTGCACTAGAGGGAGGAGGAACGCCTATTCCAGAAACCGGGCATCTTTGGAGCTCCAGGAGTCCTAGTGGGCGTGGCCAGGGTCCGTTGAATGCTATTAGTGGGCGTGGCGTGTTCTCTCCGGCCTCTCCTTGGCCTCCTTGCCTCTCTTCTTTTCACTGCAAGTTGCTCTTTCTTTGGTTTTTCTCCTTTTTTCAAAGTTGGCAGCAGCAAAAAAGCAAAAAAGCAAATTGAGCAAAAGAAGGTGGAGAACTCAGGAACGGAGAGAACTTGTAGACGATTAGTGCCATGACTGATTGTACATTGTTTAATCATTAGTTCATTAACGAGAATAAATATATAGATATATAATAGTGCTTTAAATGTAATATGAAATAATAAATCTACCGTTATGCGGACTTAATTACCCAAAATATTCATCATATTCAGATAAAATAAATTTATTTGACCCGTTTCTCTGAGTTCTCTGTGAAAACGAGTTTGCTCCTGGGGCGTCAAAAATGAAATCCCTATCATAAAAACACACTTGATATTTAACACATCTTGTATTGTAACTTTAATTATTATCACAATATCTATTAAAAGAAATATTAAATCATCCTTAAATAGGTATATTTAACTATTTGCCAATTAACTTCCATTTTCTTTCGCCTTTTCCTCATGCTCGCCGATTGTTGACAAGTTAAAAGAAAGCGAAAAAAATCCCCGAATGTAAATCCGCCGTGGGTTTGAGGATCGTTTGAGTGTCTGGTCACCACGTTGCTTCCCTCATCAGGCTGCCATCATGTCCTCGGCCTCCTCTTCGTCCTTGTCCAGCCGAAAGGCGTTTGCAGACGCACTCAAGCGGGCGCAGAAGGAGCTCGTGGCAAACAACAAGCAGGACGAAAAGGACACCAACTTGGACAAGGAACACTACAGAAGACTGCACAGGGAACATGGAGAGGGACATGAGGGGAGGACACCCAGGCTGTCCCTGCCACAACTTGTACAGCTGTACGATTTCTGCCCACTGTTGAGAGGCGTGCTTGACTCAGAAAGGACCGACATCACTGCCGAGTGCGTTCAGGTGCTAAGGAGGGCCACCGAGGATCTAGACGCAGTGCCACAAGAGGACAGGGTGCTGCTTGCCGCCATTAAACTGCCCTCCCTCATGGCAAAGAGTTCTGAAGATCTGCCTGCTTCTTTGGCATTGGCAGCGTTGGCCGTTATGGATTCACCGGGGACGCCCATCGAGGTGGCGCTCGTGGCTGCCACGGCTTGGGCCAAGATGAAGATTAAGCTGGACAGCTTCGTGTCCAGCCCCAGCCGGAACTCGTCCTCAGCCGCCTCACTCTTCCTTTCACACCTCCGGGCTCGATCGGGCTTCTCAGAAGTTTGTCTTGCTGAGGGAATCCTCAATTGTGGCAACCTCCGAGTGCTCCTCGATCGCCCGCTCGCCTCCGAGCTGCTTCGGAGCTGTGTCTCCCGTTCTAACGGACTCGCCGCTGCAAACTACCAGAGCTTCCAGAACGTCAAGATTCTCTCGGTGAGATTAAAGGAGATCGCCGTGAAACTGAATTCGGATTATTTCAGTTCTGGAGAGATTGCAGTCTTCCGAGAGCTGTTTAGCTCCGGATCTGAGGGTCAGCAACGCCTTCTCTCACTGGTCAAGACTAACCGGGAGAACCCGCTTCGAGGCGTGCCGGACCTCATGACGGAGACGTTCGATAACCTACTGGAGACTGTGCTTCTCGCAGACGGTGATGTTGCTCATGTGGGACTTGTGAACAGTCTGCTGAGTGATAACCTCGCCCTGCATTGGAAGATGAAGGTCAAGTACCCAGAGCTGCTCGTGCTTCTTCCGAGGACAAATGTAGAAGAATTGCTCAAAGGGAACCCTGAATTTGCCTCTGGGATGGCACAGTCACTCACATCCAATTACTTGGCTCCGGCTGGCTCGTCCGTCTATAGAGTGCTGCTAAAGCACATCCCGGAGAAGACATGGACTCGACACTTTCTGCAAGTACTTGCAGCTAATCTCTGCCACGAAGATTTGCTCATCAGAACCAATGCAAAGAATCAATGGCTGCCATCGTCATTAAAAGCCTTGAAGGGTGCTCGAGAGGCCCTATTATCCGAGCTTGAGAAGCCAACCTACAACCCCATACTCTCCATGTGGGCCATTCTCCATATCGTAACCCTCGGCAGGGAGCTCGGCCAGATTAAAGGCCTCACTGCTGACTACATGACCAAGGTTCAGCGGGGGCTGCGACATGCTGACGTGAACGTGCGCTCAGCCGCCTTTGCTGCACTCTGCCATAACATGCAACGAGGGGTTCCGCCCACTTCGCAAGAGCTCAGCGAGGTGAACGTCTTCTTGAAAGAGAATCTGACAGTGGACAATCCTTGCTTCAGACAGTGTCTACTCAGCGACTTCTCCACGCTGCTTGTGCGCTTACGCGATCCTCTGGTACTGCGATGCAACCGGAAGAGTCTCGGCGATGAGGAGGGCGTATTGCTTGTCCTGCTGGATGAACTGATTTCGATGCTGTTCCGAAACCTGTACCCAGGCTCCAACTATCAACGTCAAGTGACGGCTCTGAACCTTCTTCACCTCATCAACAAAAGCTTCTTTGCGTTTGAATCGCGGAGCGGCATGAATAAAAGCAGTGGGAATGGGGATCCGGCGGTGTTGATTAAGCATTGCCAAAAAGAGCGAAACTTGCTTCACTTCCACGGAATGGAGAACTTCAACGCATTGTTATCGTGCGCCCAGTACTACATGAGTAACGTCCAAGAACTGGCGTCTAGCCTGCTGCAAGGATTCAAGCCAAGCATCGATCAGATCAAGAGCGTAGCTGCCAAGGGATTGGATCTGGTGTGTAGCCCAAAGTTTGCCGAGTGTGAATCTGGATCAGCTCTACTAACCCTGTGCCAAGGGTGGACTGACGAGGGAACTTTTTCTAAGGTTTTCAAAGGCATTGAAGTGAAGAATGAGGCTTTAAAGGCTGCTCTGACAGAACTAGATGCCAATCTCACGTGCTGGAGTGAAGTTCTGCTCAAGGCCTATAACAACCTGCTCAAGAGATGTGATTGCGACTTTGTTCTCCTGTCCAAGAACTGCCCCATGCACGGCCTTCTAACAGCAATCAAATCCTGCATTAGTGGAGATAGAAGCAAGCTGGACAGTGGCTTTAATGCCAGACTTATCAAGACATTGCAAACGAGCTCCAAGACCATGTTGCACAAGCTCAGCCCGACGGATGAGAACGCCTCCTTTGCCGACATGGGCAAGGCAATTGACGCTCTCATCAACGACGAGGACAGATCCGTGGAGATCTCAGTGGAGCACCAGCTGGTCCTTGCTTGTGCCTGGCTGAATCTAAAGGAAGTGTCGCTACTAGCAGGCACATTGGTGCAGGTATCGTCCCTCGGCGATAGCGGGCTAACAGTGGACATGGCAAAGGATATCGGGCTACTTCTGGAAACCTGTTTAACTCGATGCCGGCACAAGGGAGCCATTGAAGCGACCAATGCTGCCTGCTTGGACTTTTCATCCAAACTCCTCTCGTCGGGGAGGAGCGAGTTCAAGGCTGTTCCCGTGGAGATCCTAAACAGAGTTCTGACTGAAATCGAGGGCTACAGAGCTTCAGTGACGCGAAGGGCTGCCGGGCTGCCAATGCTTATCCAGAAGATTGTCGCGTCAGAGGGGCGAGGAAAGAGCAATGTTCTTCTCAAGATGACCGTCGATAAGCTACTCGATATTGCCAAACACAAGGAGACTTCGGAGGAGGAGGAGGTTGAGACTCGTGACCAGGCGCAATCCCATGCATTGCACATCCTCCGAAGCCTCGTTCACGACAGCGCACTCTCGCACGAAATCGGTCGCCACCTCTCTGCCATACTGCGCGTCAGCGTGGAGCACTTCAGCTCGGCCCACTGGGCTGTGCGCAATGCCGCTTTGCAGCTATTCGGCGCCGTCGTTCCCAGGGTGCTCGGTCAAAAGAAGGTCCGGGACGAGGAGAGCCTTCACAACGCGCTCACCCTGCCAGAGTTCCTCAGCCGATACGCTGATGTGGAGCCGTTCATCCTGCAACAATTGGCTGAGACCAGCTCGCAGCTGGTGAACCCAGCGCTCGTTCCACTGCTCAGCATGTTGTCCAGGGTGTCTCCCGGGTGTGTGTCAAGCGACCGGGAGCGGGAGAGTGTGGCCAGGTTCAAGACTGCTTTCTTTGCTCACTTTGGGAGCGTGGTCATCAATGTGAGACGTCTGGCTGCGAAGGCGTTTGTGGCGTTCACTGCGAAAGAAAATTTTATTGTGGAGGTCAAGTGGTTCTTGGAGCTACTAGCAGATGAGAGGCTGCCGACGAATATGCAGCATGGAGTTCTCTGTGTTCTGAAGGATCTTCTGCCTCTTGGAATTGGAGAGCATAAGGTGGATGGACTAGTCCAATGTTTGGAAAATGCTCCTTCCATGGACCATATCAAGTGTCTGGTCAATCTGAACAGCTGGAATAGGATT
The DNA here is from genome assembly GCA_900659605.1 of Tisbe holothuriae. Lineage (NCBI taxonomy): Eukaryota > Metazoa > Arthropoda > Copepoda > Harpacticoida > Tisbidae > Tisbe > Tisbe holothuriae. The sequence goes on from LR140082.1 coordinate 11,490, forward strand.
CTGCATCAATTTGTGGATGATACAAAACTCTGCAAAGGGCCTGAAAAATTGAATTCGTTCGAGCCTGGATATGCAGAATTTTCTGAGAGTGCCATTGCAACCAAAGCAGAGGTCAGCAATGACCCAGAACGGATCAGTGATGAAAGTGAAGCAATGGCCTTCATCGACCGTAATGAAGACAACCCTACACACCTTGTGGATTTGCTAGTGCACTGTGTCAGTACTGGAATTATTGCCCACTCTCTACTGGAGTGTCTCTGCTCCAAATTGATCCTGGAAAGCAACATAACGGATTTAATGAGCGACTCTGAAACAGCCATGTGCCTCCATGACGCCCTCATGGGCACTGACGGGGACAAGACACCACCGAAAGCCTCTGGCGCTGAACTCCCTCCCACAGCTCTCGCATTCGCTTCCATGCTCAACCAACCCGATTTCGGAATGTTCTTCGGCGCTGCCGAGAGTCCGTACGTGGCCACGCTGATGGAGTTCTCCGAGAGACTCCTGGAGGCATCAAAGCCAACTCAAGTGGAGACGCAACGGATGGGAGCTGCCAGAGCGCTCAACCTGTTCAGCTCCGTTCTCCAACAACGCTCTGTGAAGGACGATTTCCCCCTAGTGCTCCATTACGGCATTGCCAACATGCTAAATGCTGGCATTACACTGCTGAGCGACGAGGACGGTGAAATTCGCTCCGAAGTGACTCTCTTTGCATCGAGTCTTGGACGGAGTGCCAGCGATGATGCCTTAAACGCCCCTCTGGCCTTGAAGAACCTCATTCACTACGGACTCTTAAACCTAACCGACTGCCTGGAGTGGTTCGATCCCGTGATCGAGGTCTTCTTCTCGCCGTGGAGAGACAGCCCCGCGGACATTGTGCGGAGATCCCTCCAGCGCGACTATCTGTTTGAGAGCGGCGATGGCGTCAACGTCTTCTGCGAGCGGGTCACGCTCAACATTGTGTGTGCTGAGGCGTTGGAGATGTGGCTTCGAGAGGACGGGGAAAGGCGTCTGGACCTTAACGTGGATGTTGGCAAGGCTGTGGCTCAGGCGGATGAACTGCTTGACCAGTTTGGTGGGGGTGGTTTCCATGCTCTTGGAATGTTGTGGACCCCACTGGGATACCTTGCCGTGACAAGGTTGTTCAACTTGCTTCGCTTGGTGGATCAGTTTTCTGGAAGAGTTTATCGGGTGAAGGAAAATGAGGAACCGATGCAGGGAGTCAAGAAGGCGGTCGATGCATTGAGAGTTTTCTTGCTGCATTATTATTGATTGTAGCACAGTCTATGAATTATGATGTAAGTAAAAGGTGTGCCTTACTAACTACAATACAAAGATACTGTTTGTGATACTAATAAAGAAGTAAAAAATGGATGTTTTAAGTTTCATTAAATTCATTTATTAAGACATGTAAAATAGTTTCCATTCGGTATGTCATATCTTCGTTTTGAATGCCATGCGAGTGCCATCCTTGGTTTGTGCTGAATGTGCTCTTGTTCAGTTTGAATCTCGCGCTGCCAACCTTGAGCTGTCCCACTCAACCAGGGATACCAAGAGACTGAAATAGTAATTGTTCAAGTAATCTAATGGTAATGGATTCTTAAATCTGCTTACTTTGAGGATTGCATTTGTATAGAATTTGTTTTACAAATTATAATGCAAAATTAAAATGCAGTTTGAGATTAATGACGTAAGTTAAAGTTTAACGTTATGTAGTGTAATTTTTCGCTATTCCCGATCTCAGTGTCATCCCTTCTCGGCGTTTCTAAAATTTACTCAGCGGCTTCTGATCAACAACGTTGGGCAGGTGAAGCACCAAAATATTTTGTGATTCCAAAAAAGCCTCTTCTTTCCTCGCCACCATGTCCGGCCTCCCGTCCGGCTCGTCCGGCGGCAAGGCGCCCAAGCTCCCAAAGGTGACCAAGGTGAAGAACAAATCGGCGGCCGAGCTCCAGATCACCGCCGAGCAGCTTCTGCGCGAGGCCAAGGAGCGCCAGCTCGAGATCGTGCCCGCGCCGCCCAAGCAGAAGATCCAGGATGCGGCCGAGCTGGCCGACTACCAGCTGCGCAAGCGCAAAGAGTTCGAGGACAACATCCGCAAAAGCCGCACCGTCATGGCAAACTGGTTCAAGTACGCGGCGTGGGAGGAGCAGCAGAAGTCGGTGGACAGGTCCAGGTCCGTGTTCGAGCGCGCGCTCGACGTCGAGCACAGGAACATCTCGCTCTGGATCAAGTACGCCGAGATGGAGATGCGCAACAAGCAGGTGAACCACGCGAGGAACCTCTGGGACCGCGCCGTCACCATCCTGCCGAGGGCCAACCAGTTCTGGTACAAGTACACCTACATGGAGGAGATGCTGGAGAACGTGCCCGCGTGCAGGGCAATCTTCGAGCGGTGGATGGAGTGGGAGCCGGAGGAGCAGGCGTGGCTCACATACATCAAGTTCGAGCTGAGGTACAAAGAGATTGACCGGGCGAGAGCAATCTACGAGCGGTTCGTCTTTGTCCACCCGGAGGTCAAGAACTGGATCCGGTTCGCCCGATTCGAGGAGGGTCACGGCTTCATCCGCTCCGCCAGGGCCATCTACGAGCGCGCCGTCGAGTTCTTTGGCGAGGAGTACATGGAGGAGAGTCTCTTCATCGCGTTCGCCAAATTCGAGGAGGGACAGAAGGAGCATGACCGGGCCAGGGTCATTTACAAGTATGCTCTCGATCTCATGCCCAAGGAGAAGTGCGCCGAGCTGTACAAGGCGTACACCATCCATGAGAAGAAGTTTGGCGAGCGGGCTGGCATTGAGTCCGTCATCCTCAAGAAACGGCGACTTGGTTACGAAGAGGAGGTTCAGGAGAACCCACAGAACTACGACGCATGGTTTGATCTGATTCGTCTGGTCATTTCGGAGGGCGACGTGGACGCCATTCGAGAGACGTTCGAGAAGGCGATCGCCAACCTGCCTCCTAGCAAGGAGAAGCAATACTGGCGCCGCTACATCTACCTCTGGATCAATTACGCCGTCTACGAAGAGATGGAGGCTGAGAACGTGGAGAACGCCCGCCAGGTCTACCGAACTTGCCTCGATCTCATTCCGCACAAGAGATTCACGTTTGCCAAAGTTTGGCTTCTGTACGCGCAGTTTGAGATCCGGCAGAAGGATGTGAGGGCGGCCAGATTGGCACTGGGCGCTGCGCTTGGAAAGTGTCCCAAGGCAAAGTTATTCCGCGGCTACATTGACCTGGAGATTCAGCTAAGAGAGTTCCAACGGTGTCGCACACTCTACGAAAAGTTCCTCCTGTTTGACAGTGAAAACTGCGCCGCGTGGATGAAGTTTGCCGAATTGGAAGCTCTTCTCGGCGACCTTGAGCGTGCCAGAGGCATCTACGAGCTCGCAGTCAACCAACCTCGCCTCGACATGCCTGAAATCCTCTGGAAGGCCTACATTGACTTTGAAATAGAGCAGGACGAATCGGACCGAGCGCGCGACCTCTACCAACGCCTTCTCTCCAAGACCCAGCACGTCAAGGTGTGGATGTCGTTTGCTCAGTTTGAGCTGTCCGTGGCGCACGAGGACCGGATATTGCAGGCACGCCACGTGTACGAGGAGGCGAACAAGAGCCTCCGAAGCAACCCGGACAAGGAGCACCGACTCATGCTGTTGGAGGCGTGGCGGGACTTTGAATCGGAGGAGGGCGACGGCAAATCCCAGGAGTACGTCCGTAAGCTGATGCCGAAGCGAGTGAAGCGTCGTCGCAAGATTGAGACTGACGACGGCCAGGACGCCGGATGGGAGGAGTACTTTGACTACATCTTCCCCGAGGACGAGAGCGCCAAGCCGAATCTGAAGCTGCTCGCCATGGCCAAGATGTGGAAGAAGCAGAAGGATGTGGAGCCGGAACAAGGGGAGGAGACGGCTCCCGCCTCCGAGGAGGCTCCTGTTTCGGAAGAGGCTCAAGAAGAAAGCACTCTTGTGAGTGATGTTGTTAAAGAGGGTGAGCAAGAGGTTGCCAATGAGGGCGAGAACCCCGATGCGGATGATGAGGATATCAAGAATGAGAGCAGTTCAAGTGAAGGAGAGGGAGATGAGTAGTAAGATGCTTTTAGTGTTGATCATGTTATAATATAAAATTAAGATGTAAAGAAGTGCTAGTGGTTTTATACTAAATTTATTTGTTCTTTAACATTGGGAAGACAAGCATATTTGATATAGTTTAACGAATGTTGAACATTTAGACTAGTAGGGGGACAATGTTTAAATCTTCTTTTTTTATGGAAGATAATGCTCTGCTATCCCATTATAACGAATTAGATATATTATTTATGATGCCCTCTAGATATTTTCATGATATGCCGATGATTACTTTGATCTACTCTCCCGCGTTACACGTTTGCCTGGGAGTTGCTGTGCTGCAGCCTGTGCACCATCTTGCTATTGGTGCCCCGGCCAATGGTGGCGTACATGGGCTCCACGCCGCCGCTATTGTCGATAGAGTGGGCGGGAGATGCCATTGGGTTGCTCTGAACATGAGCGACGCGGGTGTGTCCGCTTTGAGCTGGGTGCTCCAGTTGACCGAGTGTGTTGAACTTTTGAATGAGGGACTTGGTGGGACTGAGTTGATGTTGAGGCGGGGGAGGGCTGGTGGGAGAACCAGAACTGAAATTAAAACATTAAAACATATGAGCTCTAAATTATGATGTAATGACGTACGTGCTAGATCCACTTTCACGGTTCTTCTTCTTTTTCGAGCGGTCCACCTTGGCGTACAACGCGGACAGGTCACCGGGCGGGGGTGGCAGCTCAGGCGGCGAGTCCGGTCTATGCACCGGTAGATGCATGCTCGGCCGAATGCCCTTGATGGAGTGGTTTGGCGGCTGGCCAGAGTTTGACGACCCCGAGCTGGACACCATTGGATCGGCCGGGTGGCAGAGGTGGCTCTGCTTGCGGAGTGTCTCGTACACCTGGTTCTGAACGTGGGCTGAGTCGATGCCCATGGAGAGCTTGCTGGAGGAATTCTGTTGGCGGAGGGACTCGTAGCCGGCATCATCGCTCATGATGCGACCCTCATGCCTATCGTGAAACAGTTAAAACACACGTTATATGCTTCAATTTTGTTAACTTACTGTAAGGGAGAGTAAGCGGGATCATCCGCCCTCCCATCCGGCTGCCTGACTAGAGAATAGTGTGAATCCTCCTCCTCATCTTCCTCCAACAGCGACTGCTCAATCCGCAGCCGCTCATTCTCCACCCGCACAGTCGCATACGGGGCGCCATCGGACTCGATATCCGACGACCCCGACCCGCCGTCCCCAGACGACCTGTGGTCGGCCGAGGACAACATGACGGAGGACGTGGCAGACGTGTGCTCGGATGATGATGACGGCGCTAGGCGTTGCTGCAGCGTGAAGGAGGACGAGGCGAGGTTGGCATGGGGCAGCGGGGAGTTGGCAGCGCCGTGATGCGGCCGGAATGTGCTGAGGTCATGATCATGCTGTTGTTGTTGCTGCTGCTTCCTTGACAAGGTCGCCTCCTTCTTGCCCCGAGCCAGGGTTGCCGTCCGCGTGTCAATCTCATTAAACATCATGCCACTGTCCCCAGGCGGATGCTGCTGCTGATGCCGCTTCCCCGCAATCAGCTGATCCGTGGACGTCTGCGAGACCTTCCTGCCGCTCGCGTCCGCCCTCGACATGCGCTTGTGCGTGAAGAACGTGACGACGACGATGATGGAGAGGATGATGAGCGTGGCGAGGACTGCGATGGTCACGACCACGGTCATGTTGACGGCCGAGTCGCCGTTGAGCGTCTTCCAGCCCTCGAGCAGGCCGCCCTCCTCCAGGCTGATGGCGAGCGGGTCGAACAGGCAGTTGAAGTGGACCTGCTGCCAGATGCCGTTCTCGGTGCACATCGACCGGACTTGGGTCACATTCACTGCAATCATTAAACGCATATTAACTTAAATGCACATTCAGTTAATGGTAAAACTCCTACCTCGCTCGTAAATCATCCTAAAGCCCGGTTTGCACTCGTACTGCGCAAAGCTCTGCCACAGCGTCGATCCATTGATGAGACTCGATCTTGCATTGTGCACCTCCGGTGGTTGACCGCATGTGATCGGCTTGCATTGCGGAGTCACGCCTGGAACGAATTTTAAAGTTAAACATCTTTGAAACCGTCTAATACCCGTGTAATTACCTGTCCACCCTCCGTCATGCCCACACAACCGGGACGCATTCCCCCAAAGGATGTACCCCGGGTTGCAATGATACGTGGCCAGCGATCCGAAGACATACTTGCCCCTGAAGTTGGACACTTCGATGAAGCCGTCCTTGACCGAGCGAGGGTGATCGCATTGGACCTCTGAAAAGGAGATTAATAAGTCTCATGGGAGTGCCTCATCATCACTAGAACACCTGAGATCATGACCATTAGGAAAAGTATTTCTATCAAGGTGGCGCCTAAAGGTCAAGAGCTCAAAGCTCATCTCATGACTGGACCTCATCAGAAACAAACTTACAACAGGAGGCGGAAGTAAGAAGAAGAAAAGCATTTCTCCCAAGGTATCTGTTGTTCTTCTCCCCTCCTTGCACTATTCTAGGTCACTATTTCGATTCGTGTTTTTGCTTCAACTTGCGTTCTACACACAAAAAAGTTGGCTTATCGTTTGGCTAAAGAGAGACCAGTGGCCAGAAAGTAGGAGTCTGAGAAATTGGGGGATGGTTGAAGATAGATAGAGAGAAAGAAGAGACAAAAACAACAGATCTGCCTCATTCCCAAAGGTGTGAGAGCCAATAGATACGTACATGTCCATTAACAGTATTGCTTTCTAAACATTAGAAAACACTCGTTTTGTCAGGCTTATGTTGGCTACTTTTTTCAGAGTGCAAAATATTTCCAGATTTTGCACCGAGTGACTCCAGTAAATTGTTCCGCTCATCTCATTCCAATTTACTCTACCTATTTTTCATGGAGTGGGGGAAACGAAAGAAGAATGAGAAACATAAAGTACATCAAAGACAAACAACAACAAGTAGCCTACAGACCTCCCTACTCCATCTTGTCTTTAACTACCGTTGGCCCACTTCTGTCACAAACAACTTACCGATACATCGCGGCGCCTCTCCCAACCACTGGCCGCGCCTTCGATCGCACTTGCGCTCTTCAGAGCCCTCCAGTCGGAAGCCCTTGACGCAAGAGTACTCCACCATGGTGTCGGACAGCCGCTCCACCACGGAGGACACTGGCTGCTCCGGCTCACCGCAAAACGTCTCATCTAAGTAAAGAAAACATTATTGACCATTGCTTACAGAACATCGTTATAGCTTACTCTGGAATCTGAAGACCTCCACCTCACAGAGTCCAAAGTATTCCTGCTCCTCCCTGTCGTCCCTTATGTAGACAAACTGCCCTGGGTGTCCGTCGCCATCGTTGCAGAGGAATAAAGCCTTCTTGCTCTCGAACTTGCCTTCGAATTTGGAGCATGGCTTGTACATGGCCTTGTTGCCCTCCAGTAATTCTAAACAAAGGCAACATTATTTACTCTTATGCATAAAATATTACAAGTATATTAGACGTACCGATGACAAATATGGTGAAATGCTGGTAAGAGCCGGGAGAGATTGTGACTGCCACTGATTGGATAGTCACCGCATCCCCCAGGTGAACCTGCCACCATCTCTGCTCAGCGGATCTAGGTGTGAAGCTGCAGCTGTCAGGGTCTGAGTCCACAGCCAAGCCAGGGTCATAGCTCCACAAGGTGGAAGATTGGAGGGAAGACTTGCCCAGGGCAAGGTTTTGCTCTGAAAATAGAATCGGGCTCATTACAAGTATTAGCATTTAACTGAGTTTAACTTACTGCACTCTGGCATCCCAATGGTCCAAGTTCCGTTCTCCAGACACTGCCTCTTCTCCTGGCCAAAGAGCACGAATCCCTCCGAGCACGAGTATGTCACCTCCTCCCCCGGGTAGAATAGCATCCCTGAGCCGGCGATGGACCCGTTGAGTGGCAGCCCTGGAAAGCCGCACTCCGCACCTGAGAAAAAGCAGAGAGAAAGAGATTTATAGTGTGTGAGATTCTGCCGCATGAAATAATGCATTTTCTTTCCTCTCCCAGCCGATCCATCAAGTGAGATAAAACAACGGTTCTCAGCGCTTTTCAAACTCAAACTCAAAGGCACAACACGCATGCAAAAGCCTTGAGGGCAGATGTATGAAAAACACAAAGATGTCAGTCCCTACTAGAGGTGTAAATCGGAATTCCGGAATTCCGGAATTCCGGAAATGAGATGCCAGAACCATTTCCGGAAATGAAATGTCCATTTCCGGAATTCCGTACTACATAAGGTTTTTACTACATAAGTTAGAAAAATGAGAGAAAATCAATCAGTATTTCTTTTAAACATATTTTAAAACATTTTAGCCTTT
>LR140083.1:9156-19879 GCA_900659605.1 Tisbe holothuriae
TTGCAAATTGTTGCCACATTACTTTTGATTCATTGCTCCACGAAAATGCACTTTGAGTCACTGCCAAGAATTGATAGCCGGTAATTATTACCGAGATGTCTATTAATGTGCCCCGTTATGGCCATTAATATGATTATGGCTTGTCTGATGAAACTTTTACATCCTTCAAAAGGTATCTTTAAAGGAATCCAAGGTGCAGAGTTATAAGTGAATTAAGGGTCTTATCAAAGGTATGTTTCAAGACCCAATTACATTTGATAAAACTGTTTGAAAACTGTGTCAAACCAATGCTAGTCCCAACAGTTGCAGCCGGGCACAAAGGGATATTTCTTTCCTTTATATCCGAATTACAGAATTCAATAACTGCATTGTCATGCTTTGAAAAAGAGAAGTGAGAGTAGCAGAACAACGGTTGTTTTGATGCTTTGAATGGGACACAATCCTTAATCAAAGGATGTTTGAGAGGAAAGAAACATGTGTTATAGGTTAATATTTTGAGGCAATAAAGTAACCATTTCATTCTGATAAAATCAGATAACTAAAAGAGATCAACAAAAGCTCCTCCGTTCTATCGAACAGGAACGTAGGGCACGTAGTGACGTAACGGCTTACAGTGTAACTAGCGATAAAATAATAAATGGAAGCATTAAACGTGTTTGAATATTCTTTTTTGTTTTTTACTATAATACAACTTATTCATGTAGCCCAATGGATATAATAAAAGCAAATTTCTTACTAAATAGAGTTAAAGCCCCTTTCCCCGCAAACAAGGTAAACTAATAACATTTCGACCACAAAGCGTGTCTGAATGTTTAAACCACCAACTGTCTCGCAACCGTCTGGAAAATCACATTCTCTCTGGTTTTCACGACGACAATCGTGATGATGATGTCTTTATGATATTTTCACATAGAGAAAATGTCTCCTTTCAAAGACGATGCTTTGTGTCCAAAAACGGATTTTAATGAGCGTGTAAAGGATGTCTCTACAGGAGGTACTCTCGAAAGATATGAAGAGTTATAAAACATCGTTGTCCCTTTAAAAGAACGATCTGATCATAGAACACAAACATACATAAAGAGTAATAGATGAAATAACTTCATTTTGACTTTGTTAGGATAACAGTTAGGATAAGTCTCCTCTTCTATGTGTGTGTCAAAAAGGCTTGTTTAATGCCTACCGCTTACTTTCACCCATCTTGTGCCCCTCTTTACCCCCCAATATTATGAAACCAGCACCAAAGACTATTTATGTTCAAATCCCGTATTACAACATGGGACTTTACACGTATTTTGCTATTCACTTGCACCTCTGCCTATCAGACTAAATACTGCATCTGATAGGTATTTAAAGGCTTCAACTCGCCATATTAGGGTTGCTTAAAATGTTAAACGTATCCTTACAGTGGTGGCGGTTACGGTCACTCTGAAGGCAAATCATGCTGTTGCAAGGATGACAACCTGCCTTTGCTTCTGGCAGCCCTAGCGGCTGCGGTGCTGTTCCTGAACATGGCCATAACCATGGCACTCAGCCCGCCAATGCGGAAGAGGAGAAAAAGGGGCATTGCTCAGCTTCTTGATTTTGATGATGCTGAGGCATCTTCAGTTGCCAGTCCAGTTGGTATGGTCATGGATATGGCTTTTGGGGGTGAGTCTTTTGACGTTGGCATACTATTGTAGTATGTCTATGTGTTCCATTTGCAAGGATGTAAATATGTTTAACTTTGCTATGGAACACATGTTTTAGCTGCAGCAAATGCAAATTGAATGTAAAATTGTAAATTTAAATAACCCCCAGGCCTGCTAATATGTAAATTTTATGGCCAATTTCTGTTACTGTAACTAACTTAGCTCCCCCAAAGAGCTTGTATTTTTTGTGTTTATACTTTTCAAGTTAACACTTTACTAAACTAATATAGCTGCATAAATATAGGAAATCATAGTCTTAAAATTTGTTCAACCCGTCGTCTTGTGTTGTTTATAGTTTATTCTTCACCCTTCTAGCCAATATCCTAAATAGACTTAGCATAATTAGCCCTCTAAATGTATATAAATGCTCACTATAAAAACGCTGCACCCCCTAAACCCGCTTCCCAATAAGAAGAACAGACCAAACTACTCTGTCTGTGTATATAAACCAATAGTGGAGGAGGGTACGGCCATGGGAAGGAGTGCTGCTGTGATAGTAACGATGATCTACCTATAATTCTGGCAGCCCTGGCGGCTGCAGTATTCTTCCTAAACATGGCCATAACCATGGCTGCAGCTGCAGCGGCTGCTGGATTCAGAAAGAGGCGGAAAAGGGATGTGCGGATAGGGTCAGAGGAGTTTGAGGATGTGCCAAATAACCTTGCTAGTCATGTACAACAGTTATTATGGGCTGGTAAGTACTCAGAATACTAATAATGCTTTGTGTTGCATGTGCATGGTGAATGACATAATTAAATAGCTATAGCATATGGAAGCTTTTCAAATTTAAGTTAACAAGTTTGGTAAACAATAACTAATCCCGCTTCCTTCAAACCAATTTACACAATCTCCTTACCAACAAACTACTACTAACAGTGGGTACGGTCACAAAAAGTGCTGTCACAAGGATAAGGACGATGACCTTCCCCTCATCCTGGCAGCCATTGCAGCAGCAGCGCTATTCCTACAAATGGTCATTACGATGGCTTTAGCAAGCAAGAAGAGGAGGAGGAGAAGAGATATTGCGGGGTTTGATATGATCCGGTCAGTGTCTGAGGAGGAAATCACACATGACATTTGGGCTGAGGCGTTTGATGTGCTCTGGTCTGGTAAGCTATAGAGAGAATGCAGACAGGGATGCTGGACTGTGAACACCATATCAAAATGGATGGTCAGGCAACCCCTTCAATCTTCTGTAGCCTTCCAATCAAATTAACAATAGCATGATATTTACTTTATCCCGTTTCCTACTCTTAACTATATACTAACATTGGCATGCCCTTCTTTGACTTCTTAAAACAGTGGTTACGGACATCATAAAAAGAAAAAGTGCTGTCATAAGGATAAGGATGATGACCTGCCATTAATCCTGGCAGCCATTGCAGCAGCAGCAATGTTCCTGCAGATGGTCATTACTATGGCTCTGGCAAGCAAGAAGCGCAGGAGGAGGCGTGATATTGCAGGTGTTGACCTTATCCGGTCTTTCTCTGAGGATGAAATCTCACATGATATTTGGGCTGAGGCCTTTGATGTATTATGGTCTGGTAAGATATAGATGTTAGCATTGTTATTATACAACTTTGTTCATATTTTCACTTCATTTCCCGTTTCCTTCTCTTAACCCATCATTTGCATTGGCATGCTCTGCTTTAAATATCAACCCTAAACAGTGGTTACGGTCATGGTCACCACAAGAAGAAACACAGTAAATGTGGACATAAACATGATGATGATCTACCCTTAATCTTGGCAGCATTGGCTGCTGCCACACTGTTTATTGCATCAGTATTAACCATGGCTTTGTCAAGGAAACGGAGGAGGAGAAGTGTGACTACATTCACTCAGGAAGATCTCAGTGCTGAGATCTGGACTGAATTCATGGACATCCTATGGGGTGGTAAGAACTAACACACCAGCTTAATGCATGCTTAAAACATTCCTGACACACAAACACACAGTAGACTAACAGTAATCTTGAAACTACCCTGCTTCCTCCTTCATAACTCAACTTCCCTCTAACTAACCTTCAGTGGTCATGGTCATTGCTGTCATAAGGATGATGATGATGACCTCATCTACATCCTGGGAGCCCTGGCGGCTGCAGCGCTCTTCCTGCAGGCAGCAATCAGTGCTGCTGCATCAAAGAGGCGCAGACGCAAGCGTGACACAGAAGACGCTGAATCTGTCCTAAGTGTAGAAAGCTATTGGGATGAGATCCAGTCTGTGGTCTGGGCTGGTGAGTCTCTTTTCTGTCATATCCTAACATACATTATTGAGTAACATTAGAACACAAGTTTAATACTGTATACAGCACAACAAAGCTATTTGTGCTCAGTCTTCACTCACTTTCCCCGCTTCCGCTTTTTAACAACCACTCTCTTTCCTAACTAATGACTAACAGTGGCAGTGCCAGAGGATGCTGTCACAAGGATAAGGATGATGACCTGCCCATCATCCTTGCGGCTATTGCAGCAGCGGCGCTCTTCCTGCAGATGGTCATTACAATGGCTCTGGCAAGCAGGAAGAGGAGGAGGAGGCGTGATATTGGCGGCGTTGATTTGATCCGCTCTGCTTCTGCAGAGGATATCACACCTGATATTTGGGCTCAGGCCTTTGATGTGCTCTGGTCTGGTAAGATGAAGAAGATTCCCAGGTTAAATTGCTTCATAATCCTACAAGGAACAAAAAATATGGCACTGTAGCGTACTTATGCCAAGGCCACTCATCAATGATTATAATGTAAATACAGTACTAACTTACTAAATTTAACTTGATCATCGGATTACTCAGCTCTGCTATGGCAGCAGAGTTCTCAGGGTATATATGTTTGGAATTATCTTCATCTTAATTGTTAACTATAATAATTTACATATATTCATACTATTGTCATGCTCTTTTTATACTTTCACTGACCAATGCATCATAAACTTGTCCAATAACCCATTTTTCAACCCCATCCTCACCCCAACCATTTTCTTCTCTTCCAGGCATTGAGGACTTTGAGAACAAGATCGACACCCTGGCCGCCGGCTCGTCCGCCGACGCCGACAGCGACTCCTGGATCAGCAAGCTGTACCACACGTTCGCCGACTCCGTGGCCGATGAGGAGGACAGCGAGGGGCTCGTCAAGGATACCGAGTTGGAGGGACTGGAGCCGCCAATTCTCGATGAGACGTGGGGACTGGAGAATAATAACGATGGTAAGCTGAGATTGATTATTTGGTTTATGACCATGATAAAAGATTCAACGGATTGAATGTTTGACGCAGTATGCTACATGCAAAGCAATAACTTGCAGGATATCATGCATTTTATATCTTAGATCTATGCGGTATCTGACTTTGAATAATAGTTCGAAATTGTTACTACTATGATCCTGATTTGATTTCGTGCCCTAATGTTTATAAAATACCTGTCATTGTACCAGCATGTGTGGATATCTGAAGCCACGAAACCATTTTCGACTACTTTCGTGGAGAATATTTACTGAAGCCGGTTTTCATTCTCCTGGATTTCGCTGAAAGCCGATTTCAATCGTGTTTGAAATCATTTTTGTGTAGTAATGTTTGATCTCGAAATCGGATTTTGCGAAATCCGGGAGAACGGAAACCGGCTTCTGTTTACGACCGTGGAGAAGATGGTCATAAATCATAGATATCAGACTTTGATTGGTACAATGCAATAAAAGGACGATTATTGCGATTTGTTTTGCTTAACCTGGAATCCTAGACTACATTTTTCATCCATGTTTTTAGTCTTATAAGCTTACTTTGTCAATTATGACTTCAAAAGAATAATTAGAGAAATCTTGCAAAATTCCGTGACAAACCGGAAAAAAACAGTCAACCTTGATGTAATTCCCCCATTTGTATATATACATTATACTCAGAAAATACCTTTGAGTAGAATTTATCATTCTACCTATATTTCCAGACTCTGCCTCCTCCACCAAGACGAAGCGCTCCCTCAACCCTGAGTCCAACCACATTGTTCCGTCATCTGAGGCCGCTGAGGTCGAGGCCATCTTTGCTGAGCAGTCCGGATCGTGCCAGAGCAAGTTCATGAGGTGTGTGGGCGCCGTCATCCAGGGTGGGCTCAGGCATGGACAGGAGCCGGGAGGATACACTGGGTGAGAACCAGAATTATAGAAGCAACCACACTGTAGAACTTTATTGAGAAAAATGCTTCATTATTATTTTATAGGCAAATATTAATAAAATTAATAAAAGCAGGGGAAATGCATCGATACTTCTGTTGAGTTTAATATAATTATATATTATTAATTTACTACCATAATATCAATATACCATCAAGAAACAAGATAAATATAAATATGAGCCTGTTCTAATTGCTGATTATTTCCAGAGCTCTTAAGAAGGGTCTGATGAAGTTCGTTTTCCACGCCGGACTCGGAGGGGGATCTCCTTGGAATGGACTCATGCAAGTCAAGGAGGTGAGTAAAAGAAAAGCATTGAAGTTCATCCTCGAAGTTGTCGAAGTGCAACTCTTTTGCCAACATGCAATATTTATGTAGAGACTTCACAATTAGTCAATCGATTCAACTTAAAGACAAGGGTATGAAAGGGAGTTCTAGGCTGCTTTCTTATGCATATCCTTATTTTGGTCAGCCCAAACAATACTCCTTTATAACAAACATACCTTTTTTCTCGCATTTTTTAATAAATGACATGATCAAACCTTACTTAATCAAGGGTAGTAATCTTCGGCATGTGATGTTAGATAAATACAGTACTTAATCCGGTGCATTTTGTATGAAATAAGTAAGCGTAACTTAACAGTTACTTCAAAACCAACTTATATTGTGCCTTTTATAGGATGCATTAGCAGCCAGAGACGCTAAAACGATCAACTATGCTGAAACTTAATTCAATATATATATATGTAAACCAGTAGTAAACTCCTTTGCATAAAACTTAATCCTCATTCCAGGCTCGCCAAATCCAACGCTGCTACACCGCCCAGACCGCCTGCTCCGCCCGCGATGTCCTTCTTGCGCATGCGCAGACCGAACAGGACCGCCCCAGCCGTCTGCTCGTCGTACCCGAGACCGTGGAGGGCAAGGACACCAGCGACGGCGCAAACGAGTTCGACGCCGACGTCATGGAGCTCTACAAGAAGCAGATGAAGTTGTAGATCGGTGGGGAATTTCACGTACGGACGTCGGCAAGGGGTTGGAATTTCGCGTACGGACGTCGGCAAGGGTTACATAATGAGAATGTAACTATATAAATTGGAGAAGATAATTTGGTTACCGTACAAAATGCTCAACGAATGACATACCATTGGATGTATTAAATTGCCAAAATTTATAGTTTACAACGTTCTAAAGCAAGGCAGCTAAAATTGCTAATTGACGTCTATATATCAGTTGAACAAAATTACTATCCAAAGAATAATCATTTTAAAGGCAGCTACTTAGCCCATAAATTTTCCACAAAAAAATATATAAAAAGCCATCGTTAAAAAGCAATACTAAGTAATTCATGTGCAATATATCAAGCGTGTTTAAGAATCTCCTAATACTATTACTGCTTATAGTACCAATATGTTATCACTTTATGTAGTAGCACCCTGTAAATTCTGCTCTTGACAATATTTATTTTTGCGAAATTATAATACCATAATAAAATGTGACATGGCCGGCAGTTAGCTGTGCCACACATTTTATTCAACAAACTAGTAGCCATTTAATTGCTCTTATATAAAGTATGTTTATATAGTTGTTAAGTTTATATTGCTTGTACAGTTTTACACTTTATGAAGAAAAGAAGAAATGTTGCCAACTCTAGATTCCGTTTCAAAGGAACAATTTATAATGTGCTCAAAGTATTTTGTAAAATATTTTTTATCCTTTATATATACAGTATAGAAGAACAAATAAAGTGAATTTACACCAAAATATCCCGATATTCGTTTTGTATTATTATTATCTATATAGGCATAATCCATTGTTAACAGTCACTTAATGCTCAAATATCGCATATAACTTAACTTTTTCCTCTCCCCTCAAAAACGACGGTTGACCAAAGGCAGAAACGCCGCCATTGATGCCGCTGAAGCCGAGTGTATTACACACACCCATAATGGCATAAAAAGAAGAGAGAGGAGAGGGAGACAGCATAAAATGGGAGTGTAGGGGAACGTCGGGGAGTTTGGGCCATGTGAGGAATGAGTAGTAAATAATAGTTCATTACTGGGGGATTGTACCCATACCAGCAGTAGAATGCAATAAAAATGCTCATTTGTAATAATTGTCTTACCAGTACTTAATATTGCGTAAATGGATATTGATATTGAATATACTTTGAAGTTGTTATATAGTTAGCACTCCGTGCCTTTCAAATCTTCCCATCGCAGCCATTTAAAGGGAATCACAAGACATAAGAAAAAGGCCGACCCGATACAAACGAAACTATGCCGACAATTTTAACATCCAACGGCAAACCGTCAAATATGTTCTCAGCAATATAAGGATGTTTTGACGTTGGACAGCCGAGGGAACATGCTTAAACCTGATCCCGGCAAAGATGTTTTGTGGAGTAGTAATAACATTTTTAACGGATTTTTTCTTCCGTTTTTAAGGACGGGGGAAAAGGTGTGAGGTGACAGTTTTGGGTCGCGGAGCTTTAATGCACTTAACTATTGATAATATAATTAATATTTAACATTTGTGCCAAAAACGTTTAACAAATATTATTATATTATTATATATAGTAATATGTGTTGAAAAAAAACCATAACTTAATACTCTTTCGCTAAAATGTAATCGTTTCAAAAACTACTCTTACTTTTTGATTGTAGTCTGAGCATAAAAGGAATAAACTGGATAATTATATAATTAAGTAGCATTTTCTACATGTCCGACATACATTTTCCTCACTTGTAAACACAATGCAACGTAAGCTTAATTTCCCCAAACAAACATCCTCATAATGTTTGTAATAATCCCAAGTTCAAAGCAGTTTTTTGTCGGTTCAAGTGTCAAAAATCCGCGTTTAAGACAAAGGAATTAGCACTCGGCTGTAAAAACAAGATATTAGGAGATCAAAAGAATTGGTGCGACAGTGAATAATAAAAGAGCAAGGGCAACAAATTGTGAATGTTGCTTGTACTTGTCTCGCATATAACAAAAAATGGAAATTAATCACATTAAATGACATTACCAAGTTTGAGAGTACATTCTCAAGTAGAGTGCCCGAAGTACGTACATTTACTGCAGATTTTCGTTATCTGGACAATTCGTTGCTAAAATATACTTTTGTTTCTAACAAATATAATTAAAACTTAAAAGGGGGCGGTTTCTAATATGTATGCTCACTGTTTTTTATGTCTAAATGTCATTTACAAAATTGCATAATCTTTGGTTATAGTCTTACATTAATTAAATACCATTAAACAATATTATATGCTATAGATGAGCAGCTTGACTGCAGGAAAATATTGAAAAAAGGCACTTTATTTACTCAGAATCTCCCATTTTTATAATAGCGTAAAATATGAAGTTCCTGTACCTATATTCTACGATGTTTGGCAAGTGACTTTGAATTTATCTTGTTATATTGCAGAAATTAAAGTATTCGCAATTTTTCCGTTGAATCAACCGCTCATTCCAATGCAATGATACATTCATTCTCCTCTTATAAGTTATCGACTCTGATCAAATCTAACTGACTGACAAGCCCTCCGTTTTCTTCATATTTTGGGAAGAAGAAGAAACATGAAAACGGCCGAAATGGATGAGAAAAGAAAAAAGCCGACAAAGAAAAGCCGAGTTAAGGCCGTTGGAATCTAAGACTCAGGTTGCTGTGCAAATTTGGTAGACCAGGGTTGAAGGTGGAATTCAATTATCAGTTAAAGTCGAAATAAATGGCAACTATGATGTTAGTATTATCATGAAATTCTAAACAAAAGCGATTTCCATGATACTGATAAACATTTTATGGAGTCAAATTGGTACTTTCAATGATTATTATGAAAATGGCAACCCTCTAGTATTTTTACCGTAACTAGCACCTGTTCCAATCAAATACATTAGTTAATAATGACTCTATGTTGCACATTGAGCTTAATATTATCATATTTTGTTGTATAACTGCCAACTTACCACAATAATTAAAGTCGTTCCTCCCTTTCATTTTTCCAGGCATTAAATGAAGCAACGAATTTCTTCTTATGCTTCTTCTTCCCGGCATGTCTAAAATGCGTATATTATAACCTTCTTTTGACGATTTTGCCGCCTTTTGAGGATAAGGTTTAAAGATCCAACGGTTTTTTCGTTCCTTTTAAGTAGGCAGAGGAAGATCTTAAGGGGGAATTATGTAGAGCAAGTGGGGAATAATTGAGAAAACAGGGTATATACCTTCAAGATCATTTATTCATGCAATATTAGCACAAATGGGGCTAGTAAAAATATACCTAATAAAGCTTAAGCTTAGCCAGCAACACATGGCGGTTGTAAGACAATTATTGCCATACATATTTTCTTTATATAATCAGGTAACCACCATCTCATGCCTTTGAATGTTTTAAATATCATTTTGAACTAATTATATAGTTCATGCCAAGGTGGTTAAAATGCGTTATAGTGCATTAACAGTTTTTTAACATTGAGGTACTAAGTTAAATTAACGGAACACTCTATGGGACAGTCATACTGTACTACTGTACTACTGTATTCCTAGACTATATGTAAAGTTAGTCATGTTCAATACCCAGAACATTTTATTTCACTCCCTATTTTGACCGGATCTAACTCTACAAAAGACTCGACACCGCAACATAACAATAAACAGTCGCATGCTAAACGGCATTCTTCCCTTCTTTTGAGCTAGACCGCCAATTAAACAGTTTCACTTCCGTTTACGGCAGAAATGATCTTTCGAGATTGATCTGCGATCAATGTCACAGTCGTTTCAAAGAAACCGACAATGGGAAACCGCAGACAACAGCTCAGATTAGTTATATTAATGACCGGTAGATGTCACCATATGCACCTTGGCCAATCTGGACATTGA